>JAQQPU010012514.1:0-25906 GCA_029168905.1 Artemia sp. Kazakhstan ARC1039 | reverse complement strand
TCGACTATTAAAAAGGGCACTAGAACTCTCGATTTCCAATCGAATGATCCCCCTTTGAAGTTTCTACGACGAACCTTTCCATATGAAGTGCCTCTGGGAAAAAAATAATAATAAATAATAAAACATTGGAGCCCTATGGCCTTTACTATAAGCAACAAATGAACTTTCAAATGGGGATAAAACCATTTATTTAGACAGTGAAAAAACAGGTGCAAAAGTCCAGATATTTCGGTCACATATACAGCGACCGTCTTCAGTAGAAATACTAAAGTAATAAAATTGAAACTAGCATATTTATATACAACAAAATAAATAACTTTTCGGGTCATTCACAAAATAATGAACTTCATGATTATTCACTGGATTATTTTCAGAGATAGTTCATTGACAAAGTTCATTCAAAGTTCTTGATGTAAATTTTCTTCTTTAATCTTGCGCAAATGTAGAACAAATACAGCTTTACAGCGTTGCCTCTGAAAATGCATTTCTTATGAAAAAATTGCATTTTGTTAAAATATCATCTTTTGTCAATAATAACAGGCACAAGATATTTTAACTTCTTTTCAAATGAGTCCTTAAAGAACTCTCTATGCTTCTTTCCAGTGTCCCGCTAGTGGTCACAAGAAAGAAACACTAACAAATCAGTGGTAACCATGAAAAAACTGGTTTTCCTTATTGTTCAAGGTTAGGGGTTATCCCCTGGAAATTTTCCAGGGTGGTGGGAGGCAGATGCCAAAACAGCAGTGGTGGTTGGGTGACAGTTTAGAGGGTTTACGGCGCCAAACTACGACTTTACCCCGAAGAGGACGAATTTGCAAGCAATTTCAAATCCTGAGAAGCTAATTGATTTATAAGTATCAATAACTATATCTTAGGCTTCCCAGTTGCTAAAGAAGTAATGCCAGACAGCGGTAGTACTGGATTCAACCAAGTTGATTCGCTTTATTTGTAATAAAACTATGCTGCGTTTGATGATCTGTAATTACGTATCAGCTATTATGATGGGGTTGTGAGTCATTGTTTAGGTGGGGGTAGGGTAGAATCCTACAAAAGTACATTTTAATGGGAAAACTGCTTACTCTTCATGAGGCTTCAGAAAAAGGTTGAAAGAGGAAGGGGGAGTAGGAATTAATTAAAATATTTCTCTATACAGCTAATATGTTACATTCCAATATCTACTAGCACAGATCATCATCAGCTCCGCCTTGAAATTTCTTTGGGGTGGCAAATACGGCTGGGAACTTAGTTTTCAGCAATTTTCAATGGTAGTATATTTTCTTTTTCTATTTATATGAAGTACTTCAATGTATTTAAAACGAATATACGTAATGCATTTATCGATAAGAAAATCTTATTGTAGAGGTTGTGATGGCTTAGGTTATATAGAAGATCAATAGTATTACAGAATTCCCATCCATACAAACAATAATTCTCCTCTTCATGAAACCAAAATTCTTTAGTAGTAATAATAACAAGGACTTTTCGCCAAAATTACTATTCGTTGCCAATTTTTTTATTCGTCACTAAGTACATTCAATTCTTTTTTTTCCAAAGTTGAAATTGGAAATTTAAACGTAGGACGTACTAATCAACATACAATTATTGATTTAAACATTTTAAAAGCAATCGACCAGGTATTTTAGTACCGTTACTTCAAATTATATCTTGGTTAGGCCTGGGTATGAAGCTGAAAACAATAAGAAATTAAATTAAAAAAAAGAGTCTAGTCTTACCCATCAAAAGCTACGAGCCAGCGAAAATTTGTCTAATTTTCGGAAAAAGGGGGAAAGACCCCCTTGAATTCATATAAGTTTAATGAAAATCACACCATCAGATTAAGCGTATCAAAGAACCCCGCTGTAGATGTTTCAAGCTCATATTTGCGAAAATGTGGAATTTTGTAATTTTTACCAGGAGAAAAAATCACGGATGTATGTTTATTTTTTTTTTTCATAGGAGTGATCGTATCGACCCAGTGAGTATAGAACGTCGGGATAGGGCTCATTCTAACGGAAATGAAGCTCTTGTACCCTTTTTATGTGACCCAAAAAATTGGAGGGCAACTAGGCCCCCTCCCACGTCACTTTTTTCCCAAAATCGTCCGATCAGTATTTTGAGATAGCTTTTTCTTCATCATAGTTCAAAGGCCCAATAACTATGTCTTTGGAGATAAGATGACCCCCTAAAGCCCCTGGGGAAAAATTTTTAGTTATAAAAATCGCCCTTTGTTTTATTTGTTATTGGAAAGTATATAAACATTTTTCGGTTGGGGAGGGGAGGAAGAATTTTCTGCTGGGAGAATTTTCAATGGAGAGGATAGTTTCCAGGGGCTGAAATTTTCCGAGGTGAGTTTGCCAGAATTCGTATACGAAATTTCTTAATATGTTTTGCTTTCTCTTTGCCGATTCAATTTTATGTGTGGAGATATTAAGGGTAATTGTCCGAAATTTTCGTCAGGATTGAATTTCCCAGGGGATATTTCTATGGGGAGGGGGATTATTCCGTAGAGGTGGAGCCAAGTATCCTTGCAATATTTAAAAAACGATCAGAAATTAAAAAATGAGTTTTTTCGACTGAAAGTAAGGAGCAATATTGAAACTTAAAATGCACGGAAATTATTACACATATGGGGGGTTTTCCCCCTCTTCAAAATCTCGCTCTTTACGTTAAAAAATAAATTTTGTCCCAATTCTTTAAAACGATTCCTAAAACATAAGGGTCGTTTGATTAGAACAATCAGAAACTTTTTTTGAAATGCCGAAAAACTGTAGCGTGAAGAGCGGGTTGTTGAGAGGGGGGGGGGCAAACCTCTCATATACGTAATAATTTCTGTTCGTTTTAGCTTTTAATGTTGCTCCTTACTTTCAGTTGAAAAAACTTGTTTTATTTCCTTTATTTAATGAAGCATAGAGACAAACAATTTTCTAAGACAATGGAAAAAGTATGTCAATTAAAATAAAAGTATTTAAAATGAAAAAAGTAAGTAGTTACAAAAAATACACAAAACAATAACCTACATACAAAAACTAAGATATAAATTCCTAGCATTCAGTTCTATTGAGCAATGCTTACACGTTGGACGTTGGACGTATATTTTTTAACAGTATCAATAGTTTTGAACTTGGTTATCAAACACCAAAACATTTAATTAAATATTAAATAAAATAAAATAAAACTTAAAATATTGATTTAATATTTTAAATTTAATTTTGAATGCCAAAAGCTAGTATATTTGACACCTTTATATTTCATAACTATAAAAAATGATATCTTTTTCTAAGTGACAAATAGATAAATACAATCATTCCTAGAAACGAAAAAAATGATAATAAAACATGAAAACGTATCCATTCAGGGAGAAAATACTGAAATTCTTAGCATTCCATTCAGGGGAAACATTTCTGATTATAGTGGCTTCATATATCAGGTCATGGGTACTCTTGCAATGCAAGCAAAAGTTGACGGCATATTCTTACCGAAATTGACCCTTATTAAGTTGTTTTCCTTGTGTTTTCTATACTTATATGAACTTTCTTGTGTTCCAATAACTGCACTAATTACTAATAAACCAATACATATTTAAGATCACTATAAAAAGCTGATTCTTTGACTGAATTTTATCAATAGTTAGGCTATTTACTTTCGTTATTGACCAGGGAGATTATTTACTTACCATTCATTACTATGAAGAATCTGATTTTGTTTGCTCCAACCAAATTATATAGGAAAAATATTTATGGAAAACTGCTTAGGGGTTACTCAGTCACAAATTAGAACTTATATTCCCTTATTATGGGTCAAAACTATTAGAAGGGAGCCAACAATGGGGCAACAAACATTATTTTCATGGTTTTTTCCTATTCTGCTCTCTCATTTGGTTTCCTTATAATTGCTTTATAGTCACAAATTTCCAGGAGGGGACATGGCCACCTACCCCCTGCCAGTGCCAATTTTGAGTAGGGGTCAACCCCTCCCCCATATACTCAATAATTTTTGTTCCTTTTTAAGTTTTAATGTTGCTTCTTACTTTTAGTTGAAGAACCTAATTCAATCTTTATTTAATTTCTGATTTTTTTTTTTAAATAATGCCGGGAAATCTGTCTCCCTCTCCAAGAACCCCCCCTTCCATGGAAAACCCTCTCGATATCTCAATCCTGGTGACAATTTACCCCAAACAATTGCCCTCAACATCCTCACATGTAAAATTCAGTCGGTAAAGATGAAGTAAGATAAATAAAAATAATTTCGCATAGGAATTCTAGAAAATTCTCCAAGTGTAAATTTCCCTTGAAAAGTTTATCCCCCCGGAACTTCTCTCCCCATGAAAAATAATCTTCGTGGAAAATCTTTAGCATAAAATACTCACCCTTCCCCCAACCAAACAATATATGCATGCTTACCAAAAGTAATACTATGTTTAAACAACTTATAAATTTCATAACTTAAAACACCTTTCGCCAAGGGCTGGGTTGGGTTATGTTATCTTTAAAGGTATAGTTATACACTCTCATACGCTGAATCTTATGAATTTATTTTCATTAAGATTCTTTGACTTTTACGGGATGCTTCCCCCTTTTTTCGAAAATCAGATAATTTTTCCCTGGCCCGTAGCCTTTGATATGTAACATCAGACTTAATGAATTTTATATATGGAGAATCAACATAATCAGCCAATTTTTTTGATGTATCTATTGATATCGAAATTCTCGATAGCAAAGTTTCAGATTCTGGATATCAAATCAAAATGTTATAAGTTACGGTTACTATTGAGTCGTATCACTCCTTAAGCATAGTTTGTTACCATGAACTGTTTGATTATGTAATTTTGCCAAGTTTATCTGCCCAAACATCAATATTCTAGTTTTAGGTATTGATTTTTCATATTTAAATTGAATCACCTTTTGTAATTTCTATTAAATTAAAACAAATAACTGAAATTTTAACATTTATGTCTATAGTCCATTGGTTTCTTTGGTGGACGTTTGATTGAATGTTTGGTGGACGTTGATTGATCTACCGTTGTATTCTCCCCTTCCCTTTTATTTTTCGCCTCTTTCTATATACCAATTGCTATTTCTTTTGTCTGGATTGGGTTGAGATGTCAGTGATGGTTAGTTTGATCACTCTAACGACCAAACTTGGCGCCCTCTGCGTGGTACTAGTCCGCCTCTGATTCAATAGATTTTCCTTATTGTTCAAGGTTAGGGGTTCTAAATTTCCTGCGTTGGCTTTTGACAGTGGAGATTCCAATACTGCAGATTGCATTTTAGCAATTAACTTTTATCTTTGATTAATAAAAATTATATTTACCATTTTTGATTCAACTTCCTATCCCAACTGTTTCTCACTTGACGTTTTTCCGAAAAATGTTTTAAAAGTTTTGGGTCTCCGCTCCATCATAAACTCGTTCCTCCTTCCCTATTCCCAAAAAGAAAATCATGCTGGTGTGGCCTTCTAGTGGTAGCCGGGTGGACCCTTCACGAGTTTGCCTAACCAGAACCATGACTGCAAACAGTGCTGTAGGGTGGCCTTGAGGAGTTGTGCCCCTTAAGGAAACAGAGGCCTCGTAAACGATTTTGACTGTCGAGTTCAGACGATTTGAACTGGACTTAATAGGATTTTTAGTAACTCATATTCCATAGGTAGGAAACATGATATTCGTTGACATAGAATTTATTTACTGAGGCAGGAAGGATGAGGTACAGAGACAATAAATAAAAGTTGAAATAGGGATAAAATCCATTTAATAGACAGTGGTGAATTCCACAAAAATACTAGATATTTCGGTCACATATGCAGTGACCGTCATCAGTAGTTATATCTAGTATTTTTGTAAAATTTATCACTGTCTATTAAACGATTTTTACCCCTATTTGAACTTTTATTTATTTTCATGGAAAGGCAGTGTGGTCTTCGAAATTATCTACGTGATATTTATGGGGATGATTTGACCAAAAAAGGTTATAAATATATAAACACTCAGAAAAATACTTTCTAGTATAACTACATCTACTATGACTACTGATGATGTTCACTGCATATATGACAGAAATATCTAGAAATTGTACTTGAACTTTTATTTATTGTCATGGAAAGGCATCATGGTCTTCGAAATTATGTACACAATATTTATGGGGTTGATTTGACCAAAAAAGTTTATAAATGTACAGACACCCAGAAAAATACTCTCTAGTATGACTACATCTAGTATAACTACTGATGACGGCCACTACATATATGCCAGAAATATCTGGTATTTTATAAGATTTATCACTGTCTATTAAAAAGATTTTGTCCCTTTTAGATCTGCCTGTGCCTCCAGAGGCACCCAGGGCATCAAGAAGGAGCTTCCAATCTTCTCGCAGGTTTGCTGCTGCAAGAATGCCCTCCCACTGCGGTTGGATTGATGCGTGCAGATTACGGAGATCTGTCTGGTACGTTCGACGTAGGGTGTTTCCGGGTCTGCCCCTGTGGCATGGATCCGATGGCTACCAATAGAGCGCTGCGTTTGTTAGTCGGAGATTGTCCATACGTAGTACGTGGCAAAGGTATCTCCATCGGTGGACTCTTATGATATATGTCACAAGAGGCAGGCCAGTCTTGTCGCGGATGGATTGGTTTGTTATTCTCTGCTGCCAACGGATGTTGAGAATTCTTCTAAGACATGTGGTTTCGAAAGCAAGTATTCTTCTCTCTTGTTCCTTGCTCAGGTGCCAGGTTTCGGCTGCGTAGAGCAGCACTGGCATAACATTGCTATTGAAGAGTCGCAGCTTTATCCATATAGAGAAGCTTTGGGACCGCCATACTTTCCGTAATCTATTGAAGGCCCCAATGGATTGGCCGATTCTTGTGAGCATTTCTTTTTTGGTCGATCCGGTGCTTTCTATTATGCTTTCCAAGTATTCGAAATGGACGACTTGCTCTATGTGTTGGTTTCCACAACTGATGCTCAGGGGTTAATCTATGGTAGCCATGCATTTTGTTTTCTCATTATTTATTTTCAGGCTGACCTGGCCCCCTCTCTCCCTCACTTTGTCAAGGAGTTCTTGGAGTCTTTGCCTGTAAAATTCCAGGACAGTGATGTCGTCAGCGAAGTCTACATCACTGAGCCATATTTCTGGATTCAGCTGGATTCCGTCTGTGCTTGTTTTTTTTGCAGTATGTAATCAATGACGATTACGAAAATTAGCAATGACAAGACGCAACCTTGCTTAACTCCTGACAGAATGCGGGAGAAACGAGCTTGGCCATCTGGTGTCTTTACACAGCACTTGCTATCTTCATAAAGCGCAACGATCCGCGAAACTATCTTTTCAGGGATTCCGTAATGCAGTAGGATCTTCCACAAATTTTGGCAGCAAAGTAAGTCAAATGCCTTCTCCAAATCGATGAATATCATATAGATTTGGGAACGCCACTCTCTGCTTTGTTCCGTCAGTAGCCGTAGAGTAAATAGCAGGACTGCACATGAACGGTTTGAACTGAATCCATGTTGCTCGTTGCGAAGGTGTCTGTCAAGCTTCGAGCTGATTCTCTGCAGTAAAATGTACGTCGTCAATTTGCTAGGCATGAAAAGCATGCAGATTCCTTGCCAGTTGCCTGAGAGGGGCGCATCGCCTTTCTTAAAGATCCTCACAAGGGTGCTGCGTTTCCGATCCGAAGGTATTTTGGCGGTTGTCCAGATTACTGCGAACAGCGCTGTCCAGAACTTGAGGCAGGTCATAACAGTCACTTTTATCATATTCGCGGATATCCTGTCTTCGCCAGGTGACTTTCCATTTTTCAGCTTCTCTACTGCTGCAATAATTTCAGTGGATGACGGCGGATCAGTGCTGATATCTAAGGAAAACAGTGTTGTTGCTGGGATCTCTGGGGGATCATCTAGTGGAGGTCTATTCAACAGCCTCTAGAAGTGGCTGGCCCAAACTTCGTTTACGTCAGACTGCTGTGTTATCAGGATGTCCGAGGTGTCTGTTATTGGTCCATGTTGAATAGCGGATTTCTTTCCAATAGTCTCACAAGTGATTTTATAGACGGCTCTTGAATCATCTCTCTTAGCTGCCTCTTCTGCCTGCGCTGCTTTCCGCTCCAGCAGGTTTCTATGATCTTTTCTGGAACTCTTCTATATCTCTTTATCGGCGGCTATGTATTCATCGTTTCTGAAGATCTGTCGGTCGGGTTTTTGTCTTTAAATAAGTGATGCTTTTACTTTTTTCCTTATATCTATGAGTTCCCATGTTTGGTAAGATAGCCACTGGTCTTTCGGGCTCTAGCGGTACCCAATGGTGGCTTTCGCCACATCGTGAAAGCACAACTTGACTGTGCTTTCCCAATATTGATTACTCGAGTCAAAGACTGGGTTTAAGGGAGCCGTTTTTGCGTTTCTATTTATTTTCAATTTGAGGCAGATTTTCGTTGCCATCAGATTATGATCTGGACCGACGTCAGCTCCTCTATATTTGAACTTTTATTTTGTCTCTATTTGAACTTTTATTTATCGTCACGGAAAGGCAGTGTGGGCTTTGAAATTATCTAGGTACATAGACAGGGAGCAGGGTTCATGATGAATAAGGAAGCTACTAAGGCTTATTTAGGCTGAGAAGGTACTGACAATAGATTTCTAGTTACTCATATTACGACCTAAAAGTGCAGGGTATCTGCCATAGAAGTAAGTTCTCCTGTAGAGCCGACTGATGCAAAACTAGGGACTCAGATGAATTTTACTTGCAGCTACAGAAGCAAATTGAGAGGATCCTAGGTACAAATATGGTGTTTTTTTGGGGAATTTTAAGGCCCAGGTCGGTAGAAATAGGGATTGATGATATCCCAGCCTAGGTTAATGTGGTACAGGAAATGAAAATAGTAACGGTTATAGGCACTTTAAATTTGTAGATATGGCAGTCTAATCATAGCTAATGTAGTATTTGGTCACTAAATAGCCCATAATTTAAATGGTTAAACTATCTGAGACTGGAGGTTCGAGTTTGTGTGCAGTTGCCTATTGGTAACCCAAATTTAAAATAAAGAATTTTAATAACAATTAATTCATCAAAAGAATTTCTTTTTTATGCTTATTCGAAATATATAAAATTTATTGGGTTTAATGTTACCCATCAAAAACTAAGAACCACAGGAAATTTGCCTGATTTTCGAAAAAGGAAGATTTTTTCAAACTCTTCAGACTGAAAAAAGGAAGAGAATCGCCAAAAAGTCAGGCGATCTTTATGAAAATCGCACCACCGAATTCAGGGTATCAGAGAACCCTACTACGGACGTTTGAAACTTCAAAAACGCTGTATTTTGTATTTTTTGGCGAAAAGAACAGATCCTTGGGTCTTTATTTTGTTCCCCTGGGGTGATCGTCAAGAACTATTGATTCTAGTAGACCTACGGGGTGCTTATTCGAACAGAAATGACAAGTTTTAGTGTCCAATGTAAGTGACCAAAAATATTGGAAGCAACTAGCCACCCTCTCTCGCCATCTTTTTCCCCAACCCATCTGATAAAAGTTTTGGGATTGCCATTTGAATCAGCATAGCTGAAAGGTCTAATAACTATGCCTCTGGGTATGCCATGACCCCTGCAGATCCTGGGGAGAGGGCTTTAAGTTATGCTGTTTTGCCATTGTTTACACATAGGTTTCGTTATTAGGAAATGTACAGACAATATTTTTGTGAGGAATTTTCTACGGGAGGAGGTGGATTTACACGGAGAAAATATTTCGTGTGAAGGAAAGTCTTTGGGTTTTTTTTTCAGGACAAATTTTGCACCAAAGGTGGGGGGGAGGTTTCTGATATGACTTAAAAACTGGATGAGTAAGGGAAAGCTGAAATGTTGAAGGGGCAGCGCCCTCATATTTGGAATAATTTCTGTTTGTCTTGAGTTTTAATGTTGCTTCTTACTTCTTGCTAATTTTTTCTATTTGTTCATAAAAATGATCAATTGGATAAAAGGAAAATTATCCCCATCACTTGTTTTTTTTTGTAGCCCATTACTAAAGAATTTTGATTTGCAACTACGAAATTGAATGCCCAGCTTGACGGTAACTTGAACTGAATGAAATATTTATTTATTTTTACTATACTGGGCTCTGCAATAGTATTTGAAGGAAATTTCATTCCTTTGTTGAATTAAGAAAGCATCCTTTCCACAATGCATCAACGGTTTTACAGTAGTCCAGTAATGTAATTATATATTTTTGGCCAAACTTTTGTTTCCTGATTTATACTGATTCAAGTTTTTAATTGGGTTGATTTGCTTAAAAGCTTACATATATCAAGATATGTAATAATACCAATGTAAATTTTGCTAATTTGATAAACTGATGAAACTCAGAGAGGAAAGAAAATAACAAAGTTAAAAATAAAAGTAAAAAAAAGGTGAAAAAACGAGGAGTTTTGTCAGCCAGTGGTGAAACATGAAGAAGAAGAAATAAGCAAATATTTCGACAAGGACCTCCGCCAAGTCGTCCCCAGTGCTAAACAAAAAAGAAAGAAAAGGAGAAAGAAACCAACGAAAATTGAACCTTTCGAAGTTTGCCTTACAACGACGGAACAATAACATTAGAATTAGAATTTTGATGAACGATTTTTTGAAGAGAGTAAGCTTCTATGGGAACTCTGCCTTAAAAAAGAAAGAAAAAAAGAAAAAAAAACCCATACAATCTATGCTTTGTTAGAAGCTGGAAATCAAAGTTTTTTCTTTGTTTATTTGTTTATTTTGTTGCTATTCTACCAAGTTCTGGTTGATTTTGGATACGTGAAAATAGGAAATAATTAAGAAAGAAAAAAAAATCCCTTAAGAAGTGTTGCAGTGTCTATGTGATTGTTTTAGTCATTACCATTGAGGAAAATGAACACACTATAAATGTTTAAGTGGTTTTTCTTTCATTTTATTTTACTCCTAAATTCTAAAGCAGGAAATGATCAGCATTCAATTGCTACATTAGAAACATGTCCAATGCCAACCTGATTGGGTATTGCAAATGCTCAAGTTTTGTAATTGTTATGAATGACAAAAAAGAAAACAACAAAAGACAAAAATGGTAACGGTTCCTAAAATTGAGAGCTATGCCAGAACTTATACATCGAGACGGGGTCAGGATTAGAATAAAAAAACATAAATAAATTGGTATGGCTCTAATCACTAGTTTATTTATTTAATAGCGTTGTATAAGGTCTTGAATACCCTTCCTGATTCGACTTAAACATGTTGCTTGTTTAGTACGTTAATAAAAATAATTTACAAAATTTTAATTTCCATGTGACTTTTTGTTTTACTGTCGTTGCTTTTGTGGTTTTTATTCTTTATTATGGTCTTACAGAGTAAGAGAATTGTTATGCTGTAGCTCTTGTTAGTTCAAATTGCTTGTTTTATGATAAATTGAAAAAAAAGATCGTTTTCGTAATTAATCTGTTATGATATTGAACATCAAATTAGGTTTTGATGAAGAAAAGAAAAATATGTCGTGATGACCCGGAATAATCTTTAGAAAACTGAATTGACTGGAAATTATTGTTTTCTGTGAGTCCAATATCATTTAGTGAAATCTTTCTTGGGTGTAATTGATGGGTGTACAATTTTAGAGGTGTTATGTTTGGATCACTGTATAAAGATAATTAATTAAAAAAAACTTTTTCCACAAAATAAGTCTTTCAAAGAAAAGTAAAGAGCTCCATTAAACCAAAACTGAGCAAAAATAAAATCAAATAATCTACCAAGCGTGAAACTACCACAAATCAGCATCGATAAATAAATGAAACCCAAAACGAACAGAAATTACAATAAATAACTGAGTCAAACTCAAAACAAGCAGAAATTAACATGAGTAGGGCTCAAAACTCCTATGCCTTCCCAAGGCCAGAACATAATATGCACTTTACTGAAAAAATTTAATTTTTTTAGTTTTATAACTTTAATAAATCAAATGATATTAACATTTTGATTGCTAAATATCTGTATATGTATATTAAATTGACAATGCGCATTCATTTGTATTTTTTCAGTAAAGTGTAAATTATGTTCTGGCCTTGGGAAGGCATAGGGGCTTTGAGCCCTAATCATGCTAATTTCTGCTCGTTTAGAGTTTGAATCGGTTATTTGTTGAAATTTATGTTCGTTTTGGGTTTCATTTGGGACACACAGTGTCCCAAAAACTAAAAAAAGAGATATTTTTGTATAGCGAAGTTTATTTTGATTTTCAGTAATTACATTGCTAACTAGCTTAACTTTACAGACTTTTGTAGACTGAAATTTCCTAGATATTTTCCAGCGTTTTTCAAACTTGAGTCCTATAGGGGGTGCCCAACTTTGGCTGTAGACAGAGTCATCTATAAAAAGACTATTAAAAAAATAGATGACATAGTGTATTGAAACCTTAAATTCGGTAAGTATTAAGGACAGTTTAAGAAACTTTGGTTTATTTGAGTAGGGCAATGATTTTTAAGGTCATAGGTGGAAATTTCTATGGGCAAAAGTGATTACAGAACTATTTTCGAAACTATATTAGATACTTCTGTTGCCTTTACGTTCCTGTCCCTTTAAATATCGGTTTATCTCTCTGTATTCAAATTTCTCTTGGTTATTTTTCTCATTTCCTATTTAAAAAGTTTCTGAATCAGTCTAGATTAGTACCAGAAGCTTCATTTGTAATTAGTTAGAGATGTTAAACTCATAGCAAGTATGACTTTAAAAATACGATTTTCAAGAAGTTACTACGTAAAATATCCAACAAAATACGTTCAATCATTTGTTTTTCTTTCAAATATTTGCAATAATTAAAACAATTTTTTTCTTCTTTCTAAATCGTTTTGAATCTTTATTGGCTAATTTAAGGATGTTAATCACGAGGTAATTTAGGCAGTGCCACTAAACGTCCTTCTCTGTATGACACCGATCAAGCAGGATTTATTTTTGACAATAAGGACAGAAAACAGAGCTAATAATAAAGTAAAGAGTCAAAACGCCAGAAAAACGTTGTTATTTTTCTAACCATGCTATTATTGACACTTTTAGGGAAAGTTCATGGCAATGTAAAATTAAATCAAACTCCTTTGTTCATTTGGATTGTTAAAATAGTGTCTGCGTGATATCCCAGAATTAGCTAAGAGTATTAGTCCGGAAATTTTAGGGCACGCTACTCGGAATATTTAACTAAATCAAAAGACAATGTATGTATCCAAGATTGTCACTGGACGTGCCTGCAATATCTAAGGAGGGGCACGTTTATAAAGTACAAACTTCCAGGGTATGTAGAGGAGAATATTGAGCTAGACCAAAAGAGACAATGTGCATCCATACGGTCAAAAGAGCGTATCTGCAATACGCCTAAAGGAATTATGATGACACTTTTAAGGCAAGTTGAGGAGGATGAACGATTGGCATCTGCGTAGATTAAGGGTTTAACATGATAGTGCTCAGAGTTATTTCAATCCTATTAACCTAAAGATTTTGTGATTTTTACTCTATTTATTTGAATAAAACTTGATGTACCCATCCATCCAAAGTTACATACTACAAATGCCAGCGAATTTTATTCTACCGAATTTTTTTTTGTCTAATGTATAAATGGCAAGGAAAAATCTTGATTGTAGAGAAGAAAAGGTAGAAAAGGTTTTACAAACATTCCTTTTAATATCCAATAAAAAAAAACCTGTGTCAACTAAGACACACAGAAACAAATTAAAGAAAATCTATTCTATAAAATAAGTTTTCAAAGGAAAGTTAAAATTTAACTGAAGCCTAAGACGAGCGGAAATGAAGTAAAATAGTGATTCAAGCATAGAACGAATATAAATCACTATCAATAAGTAAGTGAAATCCAAAACGAACAGAAATTACAATAAACAGCGAAGTAAAACTTAAAACGAACAAAAGCTACCGAAAAATGAGTGGGGTTAACACCCCTAGGTTTTTTGAGGACCAGACCGTCGTTTGAACTTTACTGAAAACTTTTTCTATTTGATAGCTTTAATACATCTAAAATTATCCAGAACTTTCAAGAACAAATATTAATAAATATTGAACTGTTGGTCCACGTTTCATAAACTTACAGCTCGATACAAGAATTGTTTTCAGTAAAGCACAAATTACATTTTGACCTTTACAAGGTATAGGGGGAGTCAGCCCTATTTCTGTTTGCTGTAGTTTTAGCTTCGTCTCTTATTGCTATTTCTGTTCATTTTTGTTTCACTTATTGGTTTATAGCAATTTATGTTTAAACTGAGCTTGTATTTATGACGAGCAGATTGTTAGCCTGTTCAAGGACAAATATAACCTGTTCACTCAACCCTCCGCTAGAAACACTGAGGAAGACCACATTGTCTTTTCATCATAAAAAGCAAGAAAAGATGACGAAGAAATCAGTAAAGACAGTGAATACATAGCCTCATGCCTCTACTCATCCTATACTTGTAAAAACCGGAAAAATCCAGGAAAATAGGCATCAACTTTAAAGAAAGATTCAAATTCAGCTTAGAATTTCGGGTCCCACTTAACCAACTACAGCCAAGCAAATTCTGGACACATCTAAAAAAAAAAAAAAAAAAAAAAAAAAAAAAAAAAAAACAAAAATCAGAATTGAGACCTATCTTTGCTGAATGACTATTTTAACAAAATTACAAGAGAAGAAGGAATTTTGTTTCTTATTTTACCATTTCTTCCTGTGCCACGATTTGGGCTCTAAGTTTATTTGGAGTTAACTGGGCCACGATTTGGGCTGTAAATCCATTTGGAGTTAACAAAAATCTTCTAAACATCCATTATAAATTACACCTTCCCGGGCTACCTGATAATAGCATACTGCCTGATTACAGCTTAAGTATGATTAAAAAAAACCTACTTCTTAGAAAATAGTCAATTTCACGATACTAACTGATGATACTAATTGTATGTTTCCAGTCTAGCTACTGCTGAGAAAATGTCTTTAGCTATATGATTTTGTCAGGTATAAACAGCTTTTCTAAGATATTACAATTTTTGACCAGTCAGTCGGGTCAAATCTGTTACTTGATTCGACCATTGAAACAATTGAACTGTCGACATTAAAATGTATTTTCTATGGGCATTGACAGCAATTATAACTTTTTGATTTCAAAACTTTGTAATGTCTCTTACATGTGAATTTTCTTTTCCTTTAATGTTTAGTGAGTTTTGGATTTGATGTTTGCTTAAACTTCTTCAATTAAAATCAATCATGTAGCAGTCATTTTTCTTTTCTAACTTAAAATATGTGTAGTATTCTTAAGTTAGATGACATTGCGGTATTTGCTTAGGATAGTAAACACGCAACTCGGGGTATTTATGCTTTTGATTAATCTGGGATCTGCAATTATCAGCTTTATGACAGAATTTGGGCTTAAAGACTTTATGAAAGACAAGGGGACCAAAGAGTCATTTCAGGAGGAATCTTTAGAGTTGAGGGAAGCATGTTTTATAGACAAAATATTCAATTTGTCACAGGTAAGGGGAAGGTGATTAAAGGGCTCTTGAGATATTTTTGAGCCTGATTCTAGCATATTCCTTGACCACATCTTAGTTATACTACAAGAAATTCCACTTTTTGGAAACTAATCAATTTTCCGATGGTAATTGGATCAATTCTTGTTAATGTACTGTTTGTCTGCTTTCAGTTTATCCATTGCTGGTAAAATTTCTTTAGCTATGTGACTGTCAGACATTAATTTTACAGCTTTATAAGTGAAATTTTAGAACACAGATTATATTAATGAACAATTCTCTGCAGTATATATAATATGGAACCCTATGAATAGTTACTAATTCTGTGATCTAATATAGTGATCTAATATAGTGATCTAATAGTGACTATGAATAGTGACGAAGTTGTTTTATATTTTGATTAATAGAACTTGCAGAAAAACAATCAATATAATTTCTCATGTGTTTAAAATTTTGATCTTGGCAGACACCAGTTAGCTCCGAGGTCAGTCTTTTATTTTGAAGTGAAGTAAAAGGGTTAATGAAGGTGGATTAAAACTTAATTACATAAAACAGTCACTTGGTTGAAGAACTTAAAATATTGAATTGATATTGCCAAAATTCTTGATGGAAAGAAAAATGGACTTGGTCTGATAGTGAGCGTGAAATTACAGTGTCTACAGGCTGTTTATGGAAATGCGGCAAATCTTAAAAAAGAAAACAGAAGGCTAAGTCTTTTAGTCGAGAAGACAAGTAATAGATTTAAGCAATCCTGAGTAATGTGATAACTGTGCATTGAACACAATTATGCGCAACCTCCTTTGGCAAGAAGTATCCTAAATGTTATTGGCGTCTTTACAAAAGGCGAAAAACGTTAAGTGACTAAACTGCTTTTAAATTCATATAAATACAAATGAATAAATAGAGCTATTAGAAAATTGAAAAAAAAAATTATCGCTTTAAAAACCTTTCTGGCTAAAAATGGAATACTGAGTTTTCAAAAAAAAAGACTGAAAAGCGCTAACCAGTTGACATAAAAAAAATCAACACTGTGAAATTTAAGCCTAAAAAAAAAAAAAAATAATATCCCTTAGAAAATTGTTCATGTTGTTCCTAAAGCGAGAACTAAGGACAAAATGTTGAGGAAACTTTCGAACGAGCTCTAATCTTCCAACGTCTAGCCGCAGTGGCTAACATCTTGAAAAGCAATTCTTTAATCGAGGTCGAAACTTCAGATCAATCAGTTATAAAAAGGAACGTTTAAAACTCAGGTAAATTAATAAAAAAAGCATTTTGATTTTAAAGCCCAACCTAAAGCTGTCCTCATCACCTCGAACGAACTAAAGAGCGGTGGTGGAAAAGTACAGAGCTTGAACGACAGAACCTTGTTCAAGTCAGAACCACTGATGTTAGCCACTTTGGAAGACGTTGGAAGATTAGACCTTGTTCGAAAATTTCTCTCTCGCTATCTATTGCCACTGATGACTTCTCAGCCATAGTTACGGCTTTCTCCTTTCTCCTGAAGAAATATTTGTCAATTGCTTTTGCTTCCATGTGTTTCAGGATCTTTTCTCCCACAGTTGTGGCATCGTTTACGTTTGCATATGATGATGCCCGGACACCAGTAACCCCGTTCAACAGCTGTGAATCCTGCCTGTCGGGTTCTAGGGGCTCAATGTATCGAACTATCTTGTCTATGTCCACCAGATCTCTAGCTTTCCTCGAAGATATCACTTCTGCGGGATTTTCAATAGTCAACTCTGCAAGGCCACACAGGTTCTGCATGTGTTCGCTAACAAGAACCAAAGTAGGCCTGGAAGATGTCCAAATTGTCCAATCAGGAGAAAGTGCCGCCCAGTAGTTGTCAGTTCTCCGGATGAACAAGTATTCCTGTAACATTGTGTACTGCTCTGGGTTGTCTTTCCTCAACTGAAATTCGACTGCACGAACAGCCAAGTAGGCTTCATGTAAAGATTGTGGCCGGAAGCAGCAAAGTAAGGAAGCATTTCTAACAAAGACTGTAGATAAAGCTCAAAATTGCCACGTCGTTCAGCTTTCAGGTTCTTTCTCGAGATTCCAAGCAGGTCCAGGTACTGAAGCCAAAGACGGTCAGTTCTGGACTCGGATTATCGTTCATTTACACTATGTAATATTTCAAGGATAAACTCTGCTGCTTCCGACACCTACGCTTCGTCAATGGTATCTCCCTCAATGAGTGACTCATACGCCTGTTTTGTCTTTTAAAGGGGTTCTGGTAGCATGTCATTGCCATCAAAAACTCTGCTATTCAGTTCTGATGATGAAAGGTTCGCATAAAATGCTATCTAAAACAGACCATGGCCTCGCAAAGCACGAGAGACAGCTTTGCCTTGTAACATACTTTGCCCAGTGTTAGGTGCGTATACTTGACTTACGATTTCAGAAAGTCCCGAGTCAGCCATAAGGAAGCCAATGGCTCCTAGGAAACTGATGCAGGTGTGAAATCCATCTAGGACAATAATAGCATTTTTGAAGCACTTGCGGTAGGCTCTGCATCGAAGATACACTTTGCCTTCCAGTAAAGTGGTTGGTCAAAGGTAATGACTAGTTTTTCCTGCTCGACTAGCACGCTCGTTAGCATGCATAGGCGTAGAATAAAAACAGGAGATATTGCTTGGGTTGAGGCAAAAAACGAATATTCGACTTTCCCAAATGAGGTAGCTTTTGGTTTATTGACCACATAAAGGTCGACCAGCTCATGTACGAGCTTTTAAAAAATCCAGAGGTGATCCAGAGCGTTTCAATCTTCCATTCATTGTCATTAGTGTCACTACTGTTTGTCAAGAAAACAAAAGTCCTTGGTTACGACGTGACGTGTTTTTGGCAAGTGTAAAATGGCACGATGCCAATTGACTTCAACTCATCTTCACTTACTTCTTTTCTTGGTACTAAAAGCTCCGTTGCCGGCAACTCGGGTGTAGACTCTTCAATGAGTCCCATTCCATGAAAGGTATTCAGGCCATCGATAGTAGCAATATCATGATCGACGTTGTCTCCTACATACTGATAAAAATGGCTTTCTCTTGGGACTCTTCCAACAACGTTTGGTTTACTCCTGCTAAACTTTCAAATTTTTTTACTTCTGAATACGAAGAGCAGAAGCCGATATTATGCAGTGTGTCAGTTAAAAACCAGGATAAAAAAAAGGTGATGCAGCTGCGAAGCCAGTCCTATTTGTTCAAGAGACATGAAACCCTGCGGTCTGCATGCCCGCATTATAGCCTGTTCAATAGAAGATATTAGAAGAGGCGAGCCGACCCGTATTGATGAAAGCTGTAGACAAAGAGATGGGCACACGAAATTCAAATACTTCTCTACTGACGATAATTCGTTAAGAAATTTGTATGAATCGTTTCTTGTCGTAATGGATTTGATTTCACTTCTTATTATCCTTCCAACAACTTTGATGATCTGATCCCTTTCTCCATTTTCACCATCTGCTTTCACCTCTTGGTGAAATTGCCGTAATATTCTGTCAATCTTATCTCTAAAAGCTACGAGTGTCTATTTCACGTTTGAATTGGACACAACTACTTGTTTGTCGTACTTAATGACGAGCAAATCCTTGGCTTGACAAAAGCTGTATGTCGAACTTTCACAATCAGTTTCAGAGAGAATGTGAACCTTATTTGTTGAAATGATCGTCAGAGGTACAGGCTCTTCAGCATTGGAATAAAACTGAAGCACTTCTTCGACAGTGGCTTTCCTTGCACTATCGCACGGTCTTTCCTTCCGTTTCTTTGATGGAGGCACGTGACTCACTTCTTCTTGACTACAGAATTTTTGTGGAATCCCTTTTCTTGTCCTGAAGTTCACTGAGCATATTTGGTGATAAACAGCATCCTTTGCATGAAGATGAGAAGTCTTTGAATTTATGCGACCGAGTACTGCCATGGCCCACTGGTAGTTCCTTCTCTTATATATTTCACTAATTGAGTGGTCGAATCTATTAGTTCGTACTGCATAAGCTTCAGTGACTTTACGACTTGTGATCCTGCATAATTTCACTGCTCGACCACAGAATAAGCAGTGTTTTGAAAAGTCAAAGCTTGAAGCCGAAGATCTAGTCCGGGGGGCTGCAACCGGTTCTTTTTGCTTAAGTTTCCTTTTAGGTTTTTTTTTTCTTGTTTGATTCGATGTCTGTCACAGAAGCTACGACGACACGCGGTGTGGATTTAATTTCCGGTCGTCACAACAATTCTACTACCTCTTTCTTTACTTTTACGGATGATATGGCTGTATTATTACCGGATTTGATGCTGCTTTGGCATATCGGGCAGACCATGTTCTCTTCATTGACTTTTCTAGAAAAAAAAAAGAAACTTCTTAATTTATAGCGCTTGTTTGTTCAGTTAATCCAGTCACAATCCAACCCTCTTAAGAAGAGAGAGAGAAAAAAAAAAAAAATCAAGGATTGGACAACTATGGTCTGGCTCTTTATTCTTTGTCCCGTTATATTTAAAAGCTAAAAATGACTTTGAAAAATCAGCAAAAACTCACGGATTTGGCAGCTATGGAGAGTTTCTTTTTCTTTGTCCGACTAGACTTAGAAGCTAAAAATGACTTCAAAAAGGAAAAAAAAACTCAAGGATTGGGAAACTATGGCATGTTTCTTCATTCTTTGTCCCACTAGATTTAAAAGCTGAAAATGACTTGCAAAAGGGGGACAAAACTAAGGAATTGGGTAACTATGGGGTGTTTCTTTATTTTTGTTCTATTAAAAAAAGTTGTTGACCCATAGCCCAATGCAGCGAAAATTTAAGATGGTTCCACTGCAGTTGTAGTTTGAAATTGTATTACTAAGCTAGCGAACAAGAAAATAAAGGAATACTTGTTAGAATCGAAAATTAGTGTATTTGCCGCACTGCTGTATTTCTGTATAGTTGGTAAATCTTCGGGTTATACCAAAGGCCTTAGATTAATTAGACCCACTGTTTCACGTTCCTTTTCAAACAATCTGTGAAACCTTAGCAATATGCGGTATCTTCTTTTTCCGTCGGGAGATGGATATTGAATTCGGCAGAATTCAACCCATCGCCACCAGGAGAAGAACAAACTCGGCTTGAATGATACACAGCAGATAGCATTGTGCAAATAAAGTTGAAAATCAGAAATGAGTATCCACTCTTTTCCAAAATCGGAAGTATAATTCTAAACAATATCTCACAAAATATTATTACTCAATGCTCGCGGATCAAAGCTTATTCTTTTGTGTTTTTTCGGAAGTAAATAAAGTAGCCTTGAATAAAGTAGCAGGAAGTAGCCTTGAACCCAGTCATTTAGCAAGTACAATGTTAGATGGCTCCAGTGATCAGATTAGCTAAAAATGGCAATAAGGAATGGAAAGTGCAAACTGGAGGGGGGAAGGAATTCTAGAATACTGATTTGAAATTAAACTATTTGAGACTCATATTCTAAGGCGCCATTCCTAGGTTGATAGGAAATGGTGAATCGACCAAAAATTCTTAAATAACTAGTTCACATAGGTCAATTTTCACAGCTGTTTTAGATAAGGTGAGGTACTTGACTACGTAAAATCAATTTTTTTACTTTATTTTCGAATTCGCAACCATTCATTTCATAGGAAACGATAAAAAGATATGACAACCTCTTAATTTCGAGTTTTAATTCCCCTCCCCATCCTTTTAGGGTGGAAATGGGCATAAAAGTACAAAAAATGGAAACCTGAATTCAGATTTGGAGTCAGCATGCTTGATTTGACAGGAAACGACTATTTGAACTCCAAAATATTTATAGACACTCAAATTTATTTCCCCCCTTATTTCCCCTTTCAAGGGCAAATTTAGGACTCTTGTGCAAGGGGGATTTTGGTGGATTTTTTTGTTTAATTCAGCTGATTTTCCTAAACATTTTTGTGTAAAAAAATAATTGTTGCGATTTCCTCGAGGTTTGACCATTTTTTCCGTATCTTTCCTTCATTAAAAGTGAAGGAGCTTGTCAAGAATGGGGGATTTCTAAAAATTATTACGCTCTTTAAACAAGGTTACAACAGGTATCATAGAGTGACAACTATTTCCTAGGATTTATCAGTATACTCTAACCTCAAATGAACTGCAACTTGAATTCCTAATAAAGTGTTGTTTTGGAAAGGGGGACAGTCTTATATTATGGAATAATGGCTTGTAATTGAATCAAGAATTAAAGACTACTATTTATAGTGCAGCTTAATCCGCCAGAACTAGGTAAGTTCACTGCAATTTTAATTTTAATTTGCTAAAATTTTTGCAAAAAATTCAATCGCAAAAATCAATAAACAAGTTAGAAACTTTAGTTATTAAACTGTTTTACACCGATTACAGAATAGCATGGGCCACACTTGTATGCATGACATAAAATGTTTTAGAAGCTCTTATATTTATACTAATGTAAAGCAGAAGTAAAAAAGAGGCTAAAATTTAAAATAAAAATAGTGTTTTTACATAGAATTGTTGTAATTTTTTTATTATTTTTTTATTATTAATATTAATCACATGATCCACATTCACAAACTAATAAATAAATTAAACAACATTTTCACGCTGGAAAAAACCTATGAAGGTTTGCGACCGTGCGAAAGTCCACGTGACTACTTAACTATTAACTCAACTATTTACATAAACCTCAACTATTTAATTAAAACTATTATAAATAAACCAAAAATAGATAAACTATAACCTAAAATATATATAAAAAAATAATAAAAAATAAAAAAAATATAGAAAAATAAATAAATAACTGAATTAAAAATAATAATAGATAAATAAAATATAAAAAATAATAATAATAAGAAATCCAGTCTCCATCACTCATTATACTCAATTCCCTCTCCCCTCCCCCACCCCACCCAGCCCTTCCAACCTTACCTTAGCCCCTACCCAACCTTACATTAACAGACCACCCTTACCTCTCCAGCTCCTCTTCCTCCCCTACCCAACCTACCAGCCATAATAAAATTTAACAAATTCCCCCTAGAATAAAAAAATCTTTTAAATTCTTTTAAAATTGAGGTATATGTTCCACCGCTCTAAATCTCAATGGTAGCTCATTCCATACTGACGGACCCAAGAGTTTCATTGAAAATGAAGACCTGGTACCACGACGCAAATCAACAACTATATTATCACTTTGCCTAGTTCCATAATTATGCAGGTCACTATTAATTTGGTAAAAATTCTTAAAAACATCAGGGGTTTAACCATTCTTACACTGAAACACAAATACTGCAGCTTGGTTATCTCTTGTCTGACCTACATTAAGGAGCTTCAGGGACCTAAAACAAGCACATGTGTCATGTACATCCTGGACATACCTACCGATTGTTCTAACAGCTTTATTTTGTAGAACTTGCAGTCTTCTATAGGTGCATAAGAAGTTACTGCTCCATAGGAGGCAACCGTAGGAGATATATGGATAAACCAACGAATAATATGCAGTTAAAAGTATTCTTTGAGGGAGAAAGTGCTGCAGACGTCGAAGCATTCCTACCCCAAGGGCAATTTTGATGAAATTGCGTCACTGTGACCCTTCCATGCCAGATGGCAATCAAGATAAAAACCAAGGTAACGGAGATGATCAACTTGCTGAACTAGATTACCACATAAAGTTACCTGGCCAGACACATCTAATGGTGTACCAACTCTACAAAACGTCATTAAAAATGTCTTGCGAACATTTATACACAATAGACTTAATGAAGTAAAAATCTCCAGCCTGTCCAATGCGAGATTCACTTTTCTAACCAGGTTCTTCACAGATGACGCAAACACAGTTAAAACGGTATCATCAGCAAACGAGGTAAGCCACACATCTTTCAAATAAAGACGCATGAGATTAACATAGATGAGGTAAAGCAGCGGACCTAACACTGATCCTTGTGGTACTCCACACGTCACTGGAAATGCTGCTGAGCCCACATCATTCAACACTACTTTGAGGGATCTCCCTGTGAGATAACTTTCAAACCACTTTAAGGACTTTCCACGGACACCTAACGACTCCATCCGACTTAGCAGAGTTTGAAAATCAACTGTATCGAATGCTTTGCGAATATCTATAAATATAGACAAAGGTTTTTCACCTCTGTTCATACCACTGTTAATTGATTCCATAAGTTGTTGCAAAGCATTCGTTGTCGAGTGCCCTTTGGAAAATCCGAATTGGGTCTAGCTAAGCAAATCATTAGCCTGTAGTTATTTATGATCTTTAAAAGTTAACGCTAGATGGTATTAGCCGAGGTAAACAAGAGGTATCGCTTTTTAGTTTTTCAACTAAGTAGCTCTGACAAATATAATAACTGCGCATCGAACACGATTTACGCGCAACCTTTCTGGGCCAAAAGCATCCGCAATATTATCGGAGCCTTTACAAAAAGTGAAAAACGTTAGGCGATTAAAGTGCTTTTAAATTCACAAAGATATAAATGAATAAATAGATCCATTGTAAATTTGAAGGAAAAACTTATTGCTGTGAAAACCTTTCTGGCTAAAAATGAGATACTGAGTTTTCGACAAAAAAGAGGCCGGAGAAGCGATAACTAGTTGAATTTTAAAGAGTGTTCCATTCTTGACAGGCTCCTTCACATTAGTATTATTATTTGGGTTTCCCAAAACATTTTCTTCTTAATTTTCCCCTTAGGAGCATCATGCAATTTTCCATGGAATATTTTTCATTTTTTTACGCTTAAATTTCACAGTGTTGATTTTCCTAGTTTTTGCCTTTTAGTTTTCTCGGCTTTTAGTTTTTAGTTTATGGGTTTCACCAAAGGTGTGACTCTTTAGTTCCAGGTATCAAATTCGTCTTCAATCTAATTTATAAATTCCCAGTAGAAGAATCACTGATCAGGATATATGTTTCTTGAATAATCTGTCTCTGTCATATGGAAATGAGTTTCTTGTAGATTTCGACAACTACATAGGGCCAAAAATCCTCTTATTACACAATTTTTTAAGCGGGTTATGAGTCGTCCGATCTGAACAATCGTGCTTTTGCAAGAGAACACTGGCCGTTGTAGCCAAACATAGCCTCCCCCTTCCCCTACCAATTAAGTACCAATTATTGAACTATACACTATAGGTGATTGAAATAGTCTTCGAAGGACACTTGCGGCCAAGAGTTGGGAAGCTTTCTTCAAGGAAGGCTATGACACTACCGCGGAAACGTATCAATGGGTCATACCAGATTCAGTCGGAAAACATATTCCAGTTAAGAGGATGTGTGTTTCGGATGAAGTTAATTGCTGGTTCAATGTTGACTCTATGAATATTATATTATTAGCCTACTTAAAAAAAAAACTTGTTCCAAAAATTAAAGAGCAACATTAAACTAAAGATGAGCAAAAATAAAATAAAAAACTTTTTAAACCGTGGAACCACTGTAAATCACTATCAATAAATATAATAAACTCATAAAGAGCAGGAATTACAATAAATAGCAAAGACAAAATCAACAAGAGCAGAAAGCATCATCAAGAGAAGTAGGGCTTGTGAAAATTAGGTACGCGTATCATCATTAACACAGAGCGTTATTCACGAAGTTAGCTCGTGGTGCCTCGACAACAAAATGGCTGTTAATGTGTCGGAAAATGGTACAATAATGTTTACGACGGGTTATCGTTCCCTCGTTGGTGCTCCTTGTTTATCGAATTTGTATTTTGATATTGCCCTTATTCCACAAACTCGGGCAATTAACATTTTAGGGTGTTTTTGGATACTAACCTTTCTTATAAGCCTAATCTCTTTTATCTTCAGGGTATTCTTTCTCACCCGGTGGGTATCCTTCACGGATGACGCCTTTTGGCGCATTTTGCCTTTTGGTTAGTTCAATGTCCCCCTTAATATTCCATGAAATGCCGTTAATATGTCGTCACTGAGAAATTGCTGATAAAATCTTTTGACAACCTGCATGCACATAGTGCTTTAATTTAGTTCAAAATCCCCTGTATAATCCCTAAAACTTTTATTTCACCCTTAGCCTCAGTATAAGTAGTAGTCATAGCAGTATTAGCAGTATTAATAGGAGTAATACTAGAAATAGGGGTAGTTTGCACATAGTCTCTTTTGGTTCGTTCAACATCCCTTTAAATATTCCCTGAAAATTTCAGCTTAATACTCTTTGCCCTCGTAGTAGTAGTATTTTTAATATTAGTAGTAGTAATAGTAGTAGCAGTATTGGTAGTAGTAGTAGTGGTTGTAGTACTAGGAATATTATTAGTAGTATTAGTAGTAGTAGTAGTAGAAGTAGTAGTAGTAGTAGTAGCAGTAGTAGTAGTAAAAGTAGTAGTAGTAGTAGTAGTAGTAGTAGTAGTAGTAGTAGTAATACTACTACCACTACTACTACTAACAAATCACCGCAGCACCAAGCCACCTGAGGCCAACACAGCTACTCACGCTCCTCCTCCACCCCAACCTATTCAAAGCCTCCCTTTTTACACCCG
>JAQQPU010012512.1:0-25907 GCA_029168905.1 Artemia sp. Kazakhstan ARC1039 | reverse complement strand
GACCAAGCTCCTTTCCAAGATAGCCAGAAGTAGCTAAAGTAGAATTTTACCCAAAAAAATTGTTTTTCTTTTTGGGAAAGACCAATTTTCTTTGGCATTCCAGAAAAATAGCAATGGGTTTTTGGACCACCCCTTTTTACCACAGCATGATGCAATATGAGGACATTAACAAGAACCCTGCCTTCTTGGTCAAATTTTCACCGATAATTTGCTAGCATAAACTAAAAATGCAGTCTCAGTTTTGAAAAACAATTGAAAAGAAAAATTATATTTAATATTTGGGTCAATATCTACCAAATCATATTATTGAGTTAGGACTAAAGTGAATACACCATTTGATGCCTTTTTTATGAATATAATAAGCATTTCTATCAGAAAATTAATTTCAGCCCTCCCCCCCCCTATATATGCCAATTCTGAGTTAGGTTAGGTATAGCCTATATAGGGGAGGGGGCGGCTGAAATTCATTTCCAATTGAAATGCTTATTATATTTGTAATCAGTATAAAAAAAAGGCTTTGAATGGTGTATTCAATATATTCCTAACTCAATAGCCTAATATGATTTGGTAGATATTGACCAATATTTGTGATTTATAGAACAGATATCAAGCAATAAAAGTTATATTTCTAGAATTAGAAGAAAATCAGCTTCCTGTTAAAATGTGAATAAAACTGAAACTCCAAAAGGATATATAGGCTACATCAAAATAGGATAATTGGTATTTCCAAAAAGAGGCCCCTGTAGTTAAGTCAATAAACTAATACTTTTCAAGCATTTGATCTTAAAATTTTTTTAATAATAACCATATTGATGCATAGCTTAGATTTTTAGCTATTCATTAATATATACAATTCTTTTCAATTCCTCTTTGGTAAAAGAGTTTTCACAAAATTTAGTTTCACATAATTTTGCTCAATTGGATACTGGTTTTTTCCCCTAGGCTACTTACACCTTCCAAGGGTAAATATTGAGTTTAGCCTACAACATAATTTAGCTAGAATGAAAGTGAATATGTAATGTGATGCTTTTTTTATGCTCTTTCATAGTTCAATAGTCACTTTTGGGGCAAATTAACCTATATCTTGAGCCCTTAAATAGGGCCCAAAGGTATCTTATTTTTGTAGCATGTTACTATGAAGATCCAAAATCCAGTTAATTACCTTAACTTGCACTTTGGAGCATAATAAGGTCCATGCTGGATCTGTTCTGGGTAAATTTTTTGCAGTTCATATTATTGACTTACAAATAAAGTGAACATACCACTTGATGCCTTTTTTTATGCTTTCTATGAATACAATAATTGCTTCTATCAGAAATTCAAATCTACCCACCCCTACCCCCCTAATGTGCAAATATGTAAAATGAATTATTGGTGGCAAAGATTTGAATTGCAAAATTCAGTGCTATTTTGGTCAACAGCATTTGAAAAGTTTCAAACAGTAGGAAAATGTTTTATTTTTGAGTTGCCTAATAAATGAGGTTTGAATTGTTATAAATAAGTATTTTTGGAATATGTTACTCTTGAACAACTTATTTATTAACTAGTTATATGTTTTTAACCACTTTTCAATAACTTAAATAGTGTTGATAACTTCTTTGTGTGGTTACAATTCAGGGTATATATTTGCACATTAGGGGGGTGGGGATGGGTAAATTTTAATTTCCAATAGAAGTGATTATTATATTTGCAAGAGGATGAAAAAAGGCATCAAGTGGTACATTTCTAAGTCACTTCATTTGTAAGTCAATAATATGAACTGCAAAAAAATTACCCGGTTCTGTTCTGTGTCAATGATTGTAATTTGGAACTTCACTGTGTTATGGGCCCAGTGATGCTGCATTAGTCAGCAGCTGAGATGGACAGACTGTCCCACTTATATTTCCATGGCTTGTTGTTCTATTCTTTGTCAGGTCTTGACTTAAAGGAGGCACTAGTGGGTGCAGTCATGGTTTTGTCTTAAAGGCTGTTCCAATTATTGGAAATATGTTTGGTAAAAATGTTTTGGTGCATCTGGTCTTCACTCTTTGCTCTGCAAGTGTCCTCTAGTGTTGTACTGACCTGTTTCTTTTGTGAGGAGGGTGTTGTTTGGCTATGGTATTTGTAGGTCAGCATCATATCACATCTGCAACATCTGAAAACCAGCATTGGTAGTTTTAGGTGCTTTAGTCTCTTTTCATACTGCATATTTTGCAGACTCATGATGCATTTGGTGGTATGTCTTTGAGCTCCTACAGTTATTCTGGTGTCATGCTTGTAGGTGAATTTTTGAAATTCCATTTTTTCTGCTTGGATTCATTTAGCTTTGTAAGCCAGCTTTTTCTGTCTTATGCAAGCTATGATGGTAAAAGTTAAAGTCAGCTTAGACTATGTTAGTTTAGGTCAGGTAAAATTTGGTTCTAAATATCAGAAATGGGTTAAAAACCTAAGCTAACCTAACCTGTCATCATCAAACCATGCATTAAATTGAAAAAGTTGACTGGCAATGCTGACTAAATCCAAGCAGAAAAAAGGTATTTTGGATACTCACCAGTGAATGTCCAAATTCACCAATTTGCAGACATTCACAGTAACATATACACAAAGAAGCTATCAACACTGGGGTAAAACCAGTATCCAATTGAGCAACGTTATGTAAAGCTAAAACCCTCACACCTTGCTACCAAAGAAGAATTGCATATATCAATGGAATAGTGAAAATCTAAGCTATGTATCAACATGGTTATTATTAAAATTATTTAAGATTAAATACTTGAAATTAGTAGTTTATTGACTTACTTACAAGGACCTCTTTTTGGAAAAACCAATTATCCTATTTTGATGTATATGTCCTTTCAGTGTTTGAGTTTCATTCACATATGAACAGAAAGCTGATTTAGGCCTAAGCATCTTTGGGATATATTAATTTTGAACAATTTGTTTATAAACTATTAGTATGTTTTTAACTACTTTCCAAAACCTTTGCTAGTGTTGATAGCTTCTTTTTGGGGTTATGAAAATAAGATAACTTTTGGGGGCCCTAGTAACAGTTCAAGATGTAATTTGCCCCAGAAGTAATTATTGAACTATTAAATAGCATAAAAAAGGCATCAAATGACACATCCACTTTCATTCTAGCTAAATTATGTTGTAAACTGCACATTTACCCTTTCAAGTTTATAGTTTTGTATGGTTAGGGCCAATTAAGTTTATGACCACTGGAACCATCTTCAAGAGAATTTTATTTGTGCTAAAATTACTAGACAGTTTAAGAGCTCAGCACCCAGTATTGATTTTCACCTGTATAAATTAGAGAATCCTAGGTTTAATTCTGAAATGTGATATGTTGTTTTTTGTATTTCCAATTTTTGTTGCATTAGTATTTAGTTATATTAGTTGTTCCAAGTGCTTTATTATATATTTGGATGTAGGTGCAAAAAGCAGAAGCTTTGTGTTGTGGTGACAAAAATAATAAATGGACTAAGGGAAATTCTTCTTCTAATTCACAGCAGGCGGGCTATTCAGTTGGTACTATTTAGCCCTCTTCTTTTTGCTTCACTCTGTGGGCTACAGAGCTACTGTCTTGGTTGGTTATTTATTAGGTATTCTCAGATATCTTTCAGCAGATCTTTTGACTCAAGGAGTTCAAATATAAGATGATAGATATCGATTTCTGTGCTCTGTGTGCAGGTATAGTTGGCTAGGCTCTTGGCTGATAGTGTGATTTTGTGGTGTTTGAAGTATTTTAACAGTTTAAAAAGCAAGGTATGTTGTGCAGACGTCAGCATATTACATTCAAATAGGCAATGGTCAATTGCCTATTTTAATGGTCAATTGCCTAATTTGAGGCCTTCTTTTAACTCCTGAGTAGATATCTCTGGGGGAACATTATAAACTACTATTTTTGTTGGTGATTGTTTTGGGTTCCAATTAGATGCAATAATTGGGATATTCAGAAGGGATTTTAGGTTAATTATTGTATCTGCTGATTTCTGATCTTCTACAGCTATTAGCAGAGATCCATCACAGTTAATGTTAAGAGAGAATATTGATTTTAGCAATTTAAAAATTGCAACTCATATTGCAGTGATCATTTTTATTTTAAAGGGGGTAGTAGGAGTAATTTTAAGGTAAATTCCTAAGTTTTTGGAGGGAGGATCTTGGGCAGGGAGAGGGGAAATGCTTTTAATTGGGGAGATTTTTTTCCTTTTTTTAGAGCTTCTAGAGAGGACCTCTTGAAACCCATTATCATCATTTATGGTTACATTAGCCCCTACACTTTTCATTGTCCTATTCTCCGAATTGGAGCTATCATTAGAACTTTGAGATAGTGTGCTTGACCAGCCAGGATGGGTATCTTTCACTATGACACTTTCACTGGAATTTGATTTGGGATCTGGGGGGACTTTTTTTTTGGAGGACTTCTAAACATTGCCTATTGGAGAAAGCTTTAAACATAAAAATAAAACAAGAAGGGAAAATAGAATGATATCAAACTGTCTGCACTATACTATGGGGAGGATAAACACCACAGTATATCCCTGAGGATGAGTTGAGCAGGATTGGTTTGGTACAGCTGCTGATTAGAAGCAATAATAATTCACATGAAAATATATTTTGATTTTCTTATAAGGTTGCTGTTGTGTTGTGTGGGAAAATTTGCTGCTGTCATTGTTGTCTATTATCTCTTCTTAAGGAAACACTATACTAAGAAACAGCATTGTCATTTAATTTCCCGATCAACATCCCTTACAAATACAGGCTAGGCTAGTGGTTGCCACAATGACAATTATTCCAGGTAAACCTGTAGCACCTGATTACTTCTAAGGTAAATAGATAAAGAAAATAAAATTAGGGTAAAATTCTAGATGAGAAGCTTTTTCTAGCTTGAAAAGCAGTTGAGGGGAGGTATGAATAAACTGTCAGGAATGAACCAAGAGCTTCAATGATCCATTGGGAAGATATTTTGAAGTACCTACCTTATCTGATTCTACTGTTAAAGGACACTGACCTTTGATGACCTATTAAAATATGTGTGCTATTAAAGTATATTGCTCAAATGAGTCACAAAAAAAGTGTCTCAAGGCTTGTACTTTTGCATGGTTCCAATTTTTATGGCTTTAACAATTCTAGATGAAAGGCTTTGCCTAGATTGAAAAGCAGATGAGGAAGGTAAATAAAAACTGTCAGGAATGAACCAAGAGCCTCAATAACCCCATGGGATTGTATTTCAAAGTACCTACCTCAACCCCTTCCACCTGTAAAGGGTGACCTTTGATTATCTTTTAAAATCTTTGTGTTTTAAAAGTATAATACTCAAATGAGACATAAGAAAAGTTTTTTGAGCATCATACCATTGCTCAGTCCAAAGATTTGAACATTTTGTCCTAAATTTAGGAAAAAAAGCCATGATACAGCTTAAAACATTACTAAACCATAAATAAATTATGGCATAACTTAACAAACAAAATTTTTTGGGGAAATCTTTAACTTCCACTGTACTTTACACCCAGCCCTGTAATCTCATATGCATTTCGCCATTATCACCCTTGTTTTCACCTTGTACCCATAAATTGAATCAATGATGACAAAATCAAATAACAAAAAATACCATAAATATATAATTCAGGCTATATGTTTCCACGCAAAGGAGGGGGGGATAAATATAGAAGAAGTGTTTTCAACAAGTGTTAAAAACATTTTTTTTTTTCACAATGTGTTAAAAACTATTTCTTTTTCAATATTTGGTGACTAACTGCCCTCCAATCTTTTTGGTGACTTAATCACCAAAACCTTTGTTATTAGAACTTTTAACTATTCTAAAAAAAAGGGCTATCTCAAAATTTGGATGAGACAACTTTGGGAGAAGGGCAGCTAGCTGCCCTCCAATCTTTTTGGTAATTTAAAAAGGGCACTAGAACTTTTAATTTCTGTTTGAATGAGCCATTATCCACAAAACACACATTTATTATCAACAAAATTCGACATTTTTGCAGATAAAAGTTTGAAACCACTACAGTAGGGTTCTCTTGTATGCTGAATCTTATAGTGTGGTTTTTGTTAAGGTTCCTTGACGTTTAGGAGATAGGCAATTTTTTTGATATATCTATTGATATAAAATTATGTTTTTAGAAATTTGGTTACTATTGAGCTCCATTGCTCCTTACTACAATTTGTTACCACAAACTGTTTGATACTACCCAAAATAGATGTTCTCACTGAAATGCCTGCTAGTAATAATTAGCAATCGAAATAAAGCTGTCAAAAACTGATATTAAAATACAATAAACTAATGACAAAGAACACCAAGGAGATGGCACCAGTCAAAGCTTAGCCAGCAGGTAAAAACTATATTACCCTACATCTATTTATATATTACCATTACTAACAACTCATTACAACACCAAGTCACCTGAGGACAATACAGTGGCGTGTGATCATTCTCTATCCCAACCTAATCAAAGCTTTGCTCCTTACCTCCTCCCATAAAGGTCCAATTTTCTTTAAAGTTTTTCAAAGAAACTCTTTCAACCCCATTTGGTGATGACCTACTTTAGTTTGTCAGGTGTGTGATTAAACGATCTTTGGTAACCCATTATACTCCATCCGTATGCTGTGGCATAAATATCTTAACCTTTCTTTTATTATAGCCCAAGGAATAATCACATTTTTCATACAGTTTATTGTTGGATATATAGTCAGTCAAATGAGTATGGCCCCTGTAACTAGGCTTAGGCAATACCTCTGTAAGACATCTAACAAATCTTCCTCAGTATTTTGAAGCACCTACATATACAGTCATACTTGACCACTATCTTTACTGCAGCTTCCAATATTCTTATCTTAGTTTACAATTTCACCTTTTGCATCTTCTGGAGTGTTCTCAACTGCGAGAAAAAACACCTGTGCCTTGGCTATTCTTCTTTTAAGACATTCACAGCATCTGCAGTCTTTACTTATAATACTAAAGTGCTTAAGCAGGTGAGGCTATGTACCTTTTTGATTTTTTTGTTACTTAATTATCATGATGTAATATCTTCACCCTAATTTATTCGAAATCTAAATAAATCGTCTTGCTAACATTAGTTTTCAAACCTTTTTCACACCCTAAACTCTCAAAAGCTTCAAAACTCATTCATTTTACTAGAATTTTTATCTAAGAAACACAAATCCTCTGCATAGCCTTTGTATGGGAAAGTTTTGACTTTCCATTTGATACAATGTTCTCCCTTAGCCATATTCCTTATGACAAATACCACTAAACTAATACATATAAACAGAGATGTAATACAACCCTATTTAACTCCTGATTCCACACCAAATCAGCTGCCAACCTCAATTCCTACCTTAACCATACCAACACTATTCTTGCACATGACCCTAATCACTTTACTGTATTTAGCTGGTAGTTCAAAGTCTATAAAATAGAGAACTAAAGGGGTTTGATGATTTAGACACTTCTCAGTTTAATATAAGAGCAAAAAGTTGATCTAAGCATTCCTTCAACTTCCTAAACCTCCCTGTTCTCTTAAAGCTTTAGCTATAGCATCCCTTAGCACAATACAGAACAGCATCCTAAGTAGTTTGGTTCCTTTGTGATTACCAAACTTACCCTATTATCTCTCATAAAGTAATTTAATCTAATTTTATTAAAATCACTAAGCACTACTCTTTTTTGAAATTAATTTAAAAAAAATTCCACAAAATAAGTTTTTCAAAGAATAGTAAAGAACTCCATTAAACCAAAAATGAGCTAAAATAAAATCAAATAATCTACCAAGTGTGAAACTACCACAAATCAGCATCAATAAATTAATGAAACCCAAAACGAACATAAATTACAATAAATAACCGAAGCAAGCTCAAAACGAGCATAAATTAACATGAGTAGGGCTCAAAACCCCTATGCCTTTCCAAGGCCAGAACATAATTTGCACTTTACTGAAAAATATAAATGTTTTTACTTTTACAACTTTAATAGATGAAATAATATTAACACTTTGATTACTAAATATCAGTATATGTATATTAAACTGATAATGCGCTTTCATTTGTGTTTAATTTCTGTTCGTTTTGGGTTTCATTTATTTATCGATGCTGATTTGTGATAGTTTCACGCTTGGTAGATTATTTGATTTTATTTTTGCTCATTTTTGGTTTAATGGAGTTGTTTACTTTTCTTTGAAAAACTTATTTTGTAGAAAAAGTTTTTTTTAATTAATTTCTGTTCGTTTTATATTGACATAGTCTTTTCAGGGAAAAAGAAAATAATTCTTTAAATATTTTCGTTTTTTAAAACTTTATAGTTGGGCCTGGAGAAAGAAGATCTGAATGAAGGATTTGAAAATTTTCAAAGTACATTTACAACACTATATGAGGCATGTTGTTTTAAAGAAAAAATAAAGAAACGCGGAAGAAAAAACGCACCAATTTGCCCGTGGGTTACAGAAAGTTTACTCAGGTGCATCAATAAAAAGAATAATCTTTGGGCGGAATACCGTAATCTACCAAATGTAGCTAGCCTGCGGAGTTATGAAATTTATAAGAAATGCCTACGGTCAGTTCTCAGAAAAGCTAAAAGGGATTACTTTAATCAAAGGTTTGCCGAAAGTGGGAAGGATGGAAGGAAAGTATGGAAGACAGTCAATTCAGTGTTACGACCAAATAACCAACAGCCTGAACTACCATCCAAAATTACGGTTGATGGAGAAACCTTGACTGAACCAGCACAAGTTGCAAAAGCTCTTTGTACCTTCTTTGCCAAAATTGGAGAAAAACGGCTAACACAGTGCTATCCCCCAGAAAGTCCTACAGGGACTTTTTGGGCCCAGCATGTTTCAAGTCGATGGCACTCATTCCTGTAACTTCGACGGATGTTTCGATGATTGTCAAAGGCTTGAGGGGAGCATCTGCCTCTGGATTCGACTGCGTCCATACTAAAGTGTTGAAAGCAGTATTGCCGTCCATAGTACAACCTTTAACACATTTGGTAAACCTCTCCTTGGAGACGGGCGTGTTTCCATCACTTCTCAAGAAGGCAAGAATAGTTCCCCTCCACAAAGGTGGCCCTCAGGACGACCCGTGTAACTTTCGACCCATCTCTATTCTTTCGGTGTTTTCCAAAGTGTTTGAAAAACCTATGAAGAACCAACTTTACTCTTTTCTGGAAGCTAAGGGATTCCTTAATCAACGCCAATTTGGATTCAGACCCGGACACTCGACGGAAGATGCCCTGGCATCACTAAGCCTATTCATTAATACAGTACTTGACCTGGGACTTGTGCCAGCTGCTATTTTGCTTGACATAAAAAAAGCGTTCGACAGTATGGATCATGGGATTCTATTAGGTAAAATAGAGCACATTGGGGTTAGAGGAGAGGCTCTACGATGGTTCCGGTCTTACCTTAGTAGTCGACGTGTTTATATAGGAGAAGATCCGCTGAATGACACGGTTGTCAACTTCGGTGTGCCGCAAGGCTCAATCTTAGGCCCACTGTTATTCCTGGTTCATGTGAATGACCTAAGTCGCGTTCTGAACCCTAACTCCAGGACTTCACGGTGCTGCAAGTTATGTTGCGACCCAGAAATTTCGAGCAACGATGATGAATCGGATGAACTTGTGGCATTCGCGGATGACACTACAATGGTCTCCTGTGACACCGACATGTCAGCGCTCCAGAGTAAACTTGAAATTATCTTAGAAGAAACTTACATTTGGATGGATGCCAATCGATTTGTAATAAATGTTGACAAATCTTGCGCTCTCTTCTTCTCAAGGATTGGACTTCTTCGCTCAGAGGTATCGCGAATAACGACTTCTCGAGGAACGATCAGACGACCGAAAACTGGCTATGCCAGGTACCTAGGTGTACTCCTTGACGAAAAGTTATCCTTCGTACATCACATCCACGCTGTGGAGCTGAAGCTCTCCCGTAATCTTGGGATTATCAGGATACTGAAACACACATTCCCTCAAAAAACCCTTCGTCTACTTTATAATGGACTTATCAAGGCTCATCTACAGTATTGTGCGTCAATTTGGCAGTGTACATTTACATCCCCCCTGAAAAGGCTTAATTCAATCCACAAACATGCCCTGAAAATAATCGGAAATATGGACGATTTTCTTTCCCGTGAATCACTTTATCATTTATCGTGCTCAGTTATCGTTTTCAAATTTTTCTCCGGATTACTTCCATCAGCATTCCACAATCTATTCCAGTTGGTATCGAACAGCATCCTAGGAACACGAGATCTGCCTCAAACCTTCTGGTGAGACGAACACCTACAGTACGGTCGGATTTTGCACCAGATGTGGCGTGCGCGAAAGTGTGGAACATGCTTCCACAAGAGCTGAGATGTAGGAGCTCCCTTGGGTGTTTTAAAAATAATTTGAAAAAGTATCTTATTGAATATTCAATAAATAGAGTTTATTAATAATTGAGATTTTTTTTTAATTATTATCATTATTATCTCGTTTTTTTTTTTATTTATTTATTATTTTTTTGTAAGGTTAAGGTAGCTGTGCTTTTGGGGAGGAAGGGGGGAATCTCTTAGATAGTGACTTGTATGGTTGAGGGATGTGGTTGTGTTGAGGAGTAAAGCGAGAGTCGTAAAGCTTGATTAGGAGGAATCGTTATTTTTTTAAGAGACTCAAAGTGCGTTTTTTTTTGCATAGAGAAGTTTATTTATTTTTATTTATTTCTATTTGTTTTAATTAAACCCGATTGAATCTGAAAAAATCTGAATCTATTTGTATGCTGAAGAAAAAATTTCAGCAATTTTTAACAACATACACCCTTTTAAAAATCTGGACACAAATAGTAGTGTTTAATTTAGTTTCATACCTCCTCTAGTTGACCTGAAATAGAAATCTTGATACCATTCACAAAAAAAATCTGTTTACTTTCTTTGATAGCTTGGATACACTTACACTATTTTGATTTGTTTAAATTTTAAGAGCAGAAGTAACCCCAAAAGTTTGAACCTAATACCCTCTGTTGCTCTTGCTCATTTTAATTTAATCTTAAGGCAACATTTAGTTTTTAAACATAATGGGCAAATGGGAGGGTGGGTGTGGGAAGGGGACTGGTTGCCCTCCAATCACTTTTAACTATTAAAAAGGGTATTAGCCCTCTCTATTTTCAATCGAATGAGCTCTTTTCGAAGTTCCTAAGACAACTCCTTCAATACAAAGGGCCCTGGTCTAAACAAAAAATAATAATACATTGTATCCACATCGATCTTTACTATAAAAATGTCAAGCCTTCCGACTATTTAAAAGGGCACTAGCCCTTTCAATTTCCAATCGAATGAGCCCTTTTTGAGTCTCTATGACAATGCTTTGTATAAACACCTTATATGCCCCAGGGCATAAATAACAACCCTTACCCTGAGGGCTGTGAGGGGGCTGTCATCCTGAAAGACCTAATTTCCAGAACTCAACTACGTTAAACAAAATTGCTATTTGAAAATTTTGATTGGATGTGTATGGGGAAATGTTGGGCGTGAGAGGGGTGTTAGTTGCTCTCCAATAACTTTTAACTATTAAAAAAGGCACTAGCCCTTTCAATTTCCAATCGAATGAGCTCTTTTGAAGTTTTCTATGACAAAGCTTTCAATAAAAACCTTATATGCTCCCAGGGTATAACTTACAACCCTTGCCCTGAGGACTGGGGGGTGTCATCCTCAAAGACCAAATTTCCAGAACTTTCAACTACGTTGAAGAAAATTGCTATCTCAAAATTTTGATTGGATGTGTTTGGGGAAACGTTGGGTGTGAGAGGGGTATTAGTTATCCTCCGATCACTTTTGACTATTGAAAAGGGCACAAGCCCTTCTAATTTCCAATCGAATGAGCTCTTTCTGAAGTTTCTACAACACCACTATCTATAAAAACCTTATATGCCCCCAGGGCATAACTTACAGCCCTTGCCCCGAGGGCTCTGAGGGGGTTATCATCCTCAAAGACCTAATTTCTAAAACTTTTAACTACGTTGAACAAAATGGCTATCTAAAAATTTTGATTGGATGAATTTGGGGAAAAGGTGGGCATGAGAGGGGGGTTAGTTGGCCTCAAATCACTTTCGACTATTAAAAAGGGCACAAGCCCTTCTAATTTCCAATTGAATGAGCCCTTTTTGAAGTTTCTACAACATCACTATCTATAAAAAACCTTATATGCCCCCAGGGTATAACTTATAACCCTTGCCCCGAGAGCTCTGAGGGGGTTGTCATTCTCAAAAACCTGATTTCTTAATTTTTTAACTACGTTGAACAAAATGGCTATCTAAAAACTTTGATTGAATGGGTTTGGGGAAAAGGTTGGCGTGAGAAGGGGATTAGTTGCCCTCAAATCACTTTCAACTATTAAAAAGGGCACAAGTCCTTCTAATTTCTAAACGAATGAGCCCTTTTTGAAGTTTCTACAACATCACTATCTATAAAAATCTTATATGCCCCCAGGGCATAACTTACAACCCTTGACCCGAGGGCTCTGAGGGCGTTATCATCCTCAAAGACCTAATTTCTAAAACTTTTAACTACGTTGAACAAAATAGCTATCTAAATATTTTGATTGGATGTGTTTGGGGAAAAAATGGGCGTGAGAGAGGGGTTAGCTGCTCTCCAATCACTTTTGACTATTAAAAAGGGCACAGGCCATTTCAATTTCCAATCAAATGAGCCCTTTTTGAAGTTTCACCGACAACGCTTCTTATAAAAAAAACGTTATATGGCCCCCCTGAGGGCTGTGGGGACGGGGTGTCATCCTCAAAGACCTAATTTCCAGAACTTTCAACTGCGTTAAACAAAATGGCAATCTCAAAATTTTAATTATATGTCTTTGGGGAATAGGTGGGCGTGAGAGGTTAGTTGCCCTCCAACGACTTTCGACAATTAAAATGGACACTGTCCCTTTGAATTTCTAATCAAATGAGTCCTTTTTGAAGTTTCTACGACAAAGCTTTCTATAAAAACCTTATATGCCCCCAGGGCATAACTTAAAACCCTTGCCCTGAGGGCTGTGGGGGAGTGTCCTCCTCAAAAACATAATTTCTATCTGGAAATCAACTACGCTGAACAAAATGGCTATCTTGAAATTTTGATTGGGTGTTTTGGGGAAATGATGGGCGTGGAAGGGATGTTAGTTGCCTTCCAATCACTTTCGACTATTATTAAGGGCACAAGCCACTCCAACTTCCAATCGAATGAGCCCTTTTCGAAGTTTCTACGACAACTCCTTTGATAGGAAGTGCCCTGGTCTAAGACCAAGACCCAAAAATAAATAATACATTGTGCCCACATCGTTCTTTACTTAGACAGCGCTATCGCGCTGCCTATTAAAAAATCTCATCCATAACCTTCAGTAATTTATATCTAACATTGCAACCACCATATTCCAAGAACTCAATTACCACACGATCAACATAGAAGACCATCTGATTTTCTTGATCCTTCTAGCATTTGTTTCTATCTGGTTCTGGCGAACTTAAAATTCCTTCACTTCCAAATTGTCAAAAATCTGTCTCTTCTATGTCCTTTCCTGTAGCTTTGTCATTGTTTAATATATTCGCAAAATATTCTTCCCATCTTTCTTAAACATTTCCCTTATCATCAACAGAGCCATTCCTATTTTTAACTGTGACAAGTCCCGGCTGACCACTTCTTCTCAATTTATAATGTGCCAGTGCAAAATTTTACTATTATACTTTCTTGCTGCATCTTCCAGAGACTCAGCAATTTTATCCATGGCTTCTACTTCACATCTCCTTAATTTACACTTCAATGCCTTCTCCAAATACCTTACTTATACTTTTAAGATCTATCCCTCCAAAACGTCTCGGACAAAATCCCTTCTGTCTTCTACCAAGCTTAAGGTGCTTTCTCTAGCATTCCTAGCTGTGTTTCTTAAGTTTCTCCCCTAAAACATCTTTTGCTCCCTTGTAAACTATTTTACTAAAATTTTGCCATGTATCTTCTGCATTGTCAAAGTCTCAACTCTGGAGTTTCACATTCTACTGCTCTTGGTATAATTCTCTCAAATTCTCATCCTGCAGTCTATTGATGTCATAACTACTTAGAGGGTAGTTACACTATCTAAATTTCAGCTTTAAATTAATGCTAAGCATCAGTGGATTGTGAACTTTACTTTTAACATCAATAACAAGACTATTACATACTCTAGTGTCTTATGTCAATTCTGCCACTCTCTGATTACAATTAGTTAAGCAATAAGGTTAGCCATCTTACTTATGTGCCATTTTGTGTTCAATTCTTGTTTTGGTTGAAGCTAGATTATTGCAAAATTACAGTAGTCTATTACTATTGCTAGTTCTCATCCGTAAACCAAATCATCGGTGGTGTCAATTCACGAAAATTTAGAAGAGGAGGGGGTAATTTTGTTTTGATTTTTTAATGAAAAAGCAAAACAGGGATTTTCAATGGAAATACCAAAAGAAAGGGCATTTTTCAAAATTTGGAGTTCAAGACGCATATAGTTTTCAGTAAAGCGTCAATAACGCTGTAGGTTTTAGGATTTTACAGTGAGAGAAGGAGGAATATGTTTGTAAACAAACATATGTTTGTTTGAATTGATTGTTCATTTAATTTTCTGTTCGTTTTAAGTTTCATTTATACTTCAATAGCAAAATATTCATTTTCGTTTTAAGCTTGATTTTCATATTCAATCTAAGCATTACTCGCTTTAAGATCTATTTATTCATTTATATTATTACTTGTTGTATGTTTTTTCCTATGATTGTTTATGTAATATCTGTTTGTTTTGGGTTTCATTTATTCTTTAATAGTAATTTCTGGTCGTTTTGAGTTTGAATTTTAACAGGTTTTTGTATCTGCTGAGCTTAAGTTTAAAATGGCCTTTACTTTTCTTTGAAAAACTTATTTTTGGGAAAGTTTTTTTTTTCAATTAATTTTGTTGTTTTTTCATTGCAAAAATTTCCAAGTTTTTAAAAATTCCTTATTTGAAAATCAAACTTGAAAAAAAAGCAAATGTTCATCCAAGTATTAAAACTGGTATCAAAGTAACAGTATCGAATTGAAAAAAGTTTGCCCCCTTTGGAAGGAGCCCCCTTTGAAGTATATATGACGACCCTTTCTATATGAAGTGCCTCTGGAAAAAAAATAAATGGAGTGTGGAGGGAGCCTAGCTGCCCTCCGATCAGTTTTTACTCTTAAAAAGTAAATTACAACTTTCAATTTCCAATCAAATGGCCCATCTATGAAGTTTATACGAGTATCCCTTCCATAACAACCATATATGCCCCCAGGGCATAACTTACAACACCTACCCTCGGGCCCTGGGGGGGCGGTCGACGCCGGAGCTTTCGTGATCTGAACTTTGAACTATTTTTAACAAAATGTATACCTCAAAATTTTTATCTGATGCATTTAGGGCGTGGAGGGGGGGGGGGCTAGTTGGCCTCCAATCTCTTTTGACTCTTAAAAAGTGAACGAGAATTTTCAATTTCCAATCAAGTGAACCCTCTCCGAAGTTTACACAACCATCCCTTCCATAAAAATGATATATGCCCCAGAGCATTACTTACAACGCCAGCCTCTGGGCCATGGGGGGTTGCGTCGACACAGGAGTTTTTCTTATCTAACCTTTGAATTATTTTTAATGAAATGGCTACTTTAAAAATTTTATCAGATAGGCTTGGGGAAAAAAGGATGTGGGTGGCGGGCTAGTTGCCGTCGGATATCTTTTGACTTTTAAAAAATGAACTAGAACTTTCAATTTTCAATCAAATGAGCCCTCTCTGAAGCTTATAGGAGCATCCCTTTCATAAGAACCATACACGCCCCCAGGACAACACTTACAACGTCTACCCCCTGGACCCTGGGGGGTTGTGTTGAAACCGGAGTTTTTGTTATCTAATTTTTGAACAATTCTAAAAAAACTGGCTATCTCAAAATTTGTAGTGGGTGGGTTTGGTGAAAAAAGGGCATGGGGGCTAGTTGCCCTTAGATATCGTGACTCTTAAAAGTGAACTAGAACTTTCAATTTCCAATCAAATGAGCCCTCTATGAAGGTTATATGAGCATCCCTTTCATAAGAACCATACATGCCCTTAGGGCATAACTTAGAACGCCTTCTCCTGGGCCCTGGGGGGCTGTATTGACATTGGAGTTTCATGGGCGCCCATAAGCTGAATTCCAGGGGGGGGGCAAACTTCGTCTAATTGCTACTTTTAATGCTATATAATAGAAATCTCAGAACAAAAATATAAAAATAAGGCAGCATCATTCAGCCAGGGGGGGGCAAGAGCCCCCCCCTGCCCCCCCATATGGGCGCCCATGTGGCGTTTTTCTTATCCGACCTTTGAACTATTTTTTTTTTACAAAATGTCTATCTCAAACTTCGCTTCAGATGGGTTTGGAGAAAGAAGGCGAGGGGGGGGGGGCTATTTGCCCTCGGATCTCTTTCGACTGTTAAAAAGTGAACTCAAACTTTAAGTTTCCAATCAAATGAGCCCTCTCTGAAGTTTATACGGGTATCCCTTTCATAAGAACCATATATGCCCCAGGGCATAACTTACAACGCCTGCCCCCGGGCCCTTTGGGGTTTTGTCGACATCTGATTTTTTGTTATCTGACTTTTGAACAATTTTTAACTTAATGGCTATCTCAAAATTTTATCGGAAGTATTGGGGGAAAGGGGGCACGGGGGGGATAGTTGCCCTCCAATCTCTTTTGATTCTCAAACACTGAAACAGAATATTCCCCAGGACATAACTTACAACGCCTGCCTTCGGACCCTGGGGGGCTGTATCGATCCCGGAGTTTTCGTTATATAGCCTTTTGACTATTAAAAAAAAAATTGGCTATCTCAAAGTTCTTATCAGATGGGTTTGAGAAAAAAAGGGCGTGGATGGGGGGGGCTAGGTGCCCTACAATCTCTTTTTACTTTTAAAAAGTGAACTAAAACTTTCATTTTCCAATCAAATGATCCCTCTTTGAAGTTTTTACGAGCATACCTTCCATAAGATCCATATATGCCCCCAGGGTATAACTTACAACGCCTGCCTCCGGGCCCTGGGGGGTTGTATCGACACCGGAGTTTTTGTCATATGGTCTTTGAACTATTTTTAACAAAATTGCTGTCTCAAAATTTTTATCGGATGCATTTTGGGAAAAAAGGGCGTGGATGGGGGGGGGCTGGTTACCCTCCAATATCTTTTGACGCTTAAAAAGTGAACTAGAACTTTCAATTTCCAATCAAATGATCTCTCTCTAAAGTTTATATGAGCATTCCTTCCACAAGAACCATATATGCCCCTAGGGCACTACTTATAACCTTTGCCCTGAAGACCTTGAGGGGGAGTGTCATGCTCAAAGATATAATTACCAGAACTTTCAACTACGTTAAACAAAATGGCTATCTCAAAATTTTGATTGGAAGTGTTTGGGGAAATGGTGGGCGTGAAAGGCATGTTAGTTGCCTTCACTTTGGCCCTTTAAAAGGGCACTAGAACTCTCGATTTCCAATTGAATGAGCCCACTTTGAAGTTTTTACGACGACCCCTTCCATATGAAGTGCCTCTGGGGGAAAAAAATAAATAAATAATAATAATAAAACATTGGAGCCGTATGGCCTTTACTATAGGCAACGCTATAGCGTTGCCTCTGATTTAAAGTTTAACTCAGTCGTTACTGTAAGTGAAAAATATCCCTAAATGAGCGGGGGGGGGGGGTCATAACTCAAAATTTTACTGTTAAAGGCAATGTACCTGGGAGCGTCGGGGCTTGAAGCTACAATCTACAAAACTTGAAAGTTTGTATATTTGTGAAGGATAATTTTTTTTTTGCTCGGACGATTGTGTCATACCGGTGCTATTAGAATATTAGAAAATAGGTCATTTGAATGAGAATTTCATTTTTGTGCCAATTTCATTCGTTTTTTTTTTTTTTTATGCCAACCAACAATTATTGTTCAAATCAGGCAAAATTCATTAAGTAGTTGAGTTGGTGAATAGGTTTAGAACTACCGCTAGGCTATTTTAATGACCTATTCATACAATAATACTAATAGTGTTGCATAGATCCACTGCAAATATTAAATGGGAGATTAGCGGATCTTTTTCTGGCCAAAGAGATAGGGCATAGATGTGTGCCTGAAGCCCGATTTCCCAATTTTTTTAAAGGTCTTTTTGATCAATAGGGAGGAGGTGAATGACTTAACCCGACCTTCCGTCATGTTAAGAACTTTAGACAAATTATGTATTATTGGTGGAGGAGCTCCTCTCTCATTGAGAAATATTTTCCTTCGGAAATAAAAAATGTTATTCATATTTCTCACTGTACAAAATGAGGGAGAGTGGGAGTTTTGTGGGGGGGGAGGTTCATGTCTGGCAGCCCATGTCATATTTTTATAGCCATGACTGAGATGTAAAAAAAAATACAGAAACCAATTTCTAAAAATATTGTTTTTTGTATAAATGACAGTAAATAGCTATGTTGAAGTACAAAATAGGCAGAAACTATATAGTTTTTAGTGGATTGATATTCGCTTCATGCTTTGTATGTGCTTATAGACATAGTTACGAACTTTTCAGAGGCCTGTCGATATTTCAGAAAGTGAATTAATCTTTTTTACTGCCATAGAAGAGAAAAAATGTATGTATCACTTACCATGGTCCCAATTTTCGGTCAAAGGACCTTTCACTCCCATCCTGGATAAGTTTGGACATAAAGTGCCCTCGTCTGGCATTTCAGATTCACAAAAAAAAAATCCAATAATCGTGATTGAAAGCAAAACAAAGTTGCAGGCAACTCTATTAAATTTTCATTTAATGGAAGTACAGCATTTGGAAATCTCTCTCCCTTTTTATGGCATTTAAAAATTGTTGTATTCAAATATTCATCCAGTGCCGAATTCGAATTTGATTTACTTAGGCTGTAGCACTGTAAAAGAGATTTTGGAATGTTAAAGACAAGCTGTCAATATAATATATGCTAATATTGATCGTTTTACTATAAAATGTATCAGTATTTTACTTATTGTTTTCCAGATCATATGTGTCATTGTTATGTAAGAACTGATAACCTTGCTGCTGTAGTCATTTCGGATGGTGAATATCCTACAAGGGTAGCCCATTCACTACTGATGCAAGTTTTAGAGGAATTTACAAAAAAAATTCCAGCAGGAGACTGGGCTTTAGGGAAAGAAGTTAATTACCCTGTCCTTGAAACCACTCTGGCTAAATATCAAAATCCAAAGGAGGCAGATTCACTAGCAAAGATGCAGGCTGACTTGGATGAAACTAGAATTATTATGGTGAGTTGTTATGGTGAAGAACAAAGTTGAGATTCTTGATCAGAAATTAAAATGAATTACAATATACCCTACCATTGAAAATTTATTCTCATGACTATTTTATATTAACACTGAATTAGTTTTTAGTTTTAAAATTAAAAAGCCGTTGGAATTGGCTAGGATTAAGAGGGATAATTTTCGCTATAAATCTGAAAGTTTTTTCTTTATGCATAACTTTTTCCCTTTTTTTCCACCAGAATTTAAATAATGTTTGACTTTGCGTTGTTGTGTGTGTTTTATTTACGTATTTTATTCAGTTATATTTTTAAGCCTATTTAACACCAATGCTTTGTTTTGTTTGTTGAAGCATTTCTTTTTTCTTTTATAATTTCATTTATGTATTTTATATACTCCTCAATTTTGAAGAAAATAAATAAATAAATATTTTTTGTTGAAGATCGGTCATTTATTTATCTGGTTGCAACAGAACCTCAGTGTTAAAAGAATACTTTTCATTGCAGTAAGTATAAAACGAATGAAATGTTACAAAACAAATACACAACCGTGATGTTTTTAATGCTTATGACGATATTCTGAGCATCCCAGTTGACACTTCAAGCTGTCAAATAATGTTGCCTCAACGACTTCATTAGAAAAGTTATCCCAACAATTTGACTTCCAGAAGTTGTGTTTCCTAATTATCTTCTATGTATGTCAAGTGTACAATCTATATTCAAGCAAAGACTCAAGGGATCTAGAAGTCTATCCTTTGTATTCTAGCTAGCTTTTTGTCTGGACATGAACAGTGTAGTCTACCACAGTGGTGACTCACCGAAATTTTCGCCAATATGTAGTGATGCTCCTTATAGTACTAAATTGGAAATTTTAGCTTTCTTGATCATGTTTCCCCAAAGTTCTATATAATGTTGACAGAACAGATGCAGTGACAATAATTTTTGGTACTTTCAAGACAAAAAAAAAAGAAATCAATTTAAACGTCCCCTTTTTTCTTCTATTTTTGTATAATGTTCATCATTTGTCGTAGGCTCTACATCACCTTAGAATTTAGATTTTTCTTTTGATTTCTTTTGTTTCTTTTTTCTATTTCTTCTTTTCATTTTTTTGTCTTTTGATTTTAGTGTAACAAATCGTATTTCCATTATGTCTAGGAATTGTCATTAAAATTGTCTATAAATTTGTATAAGATTTTGAATAGATATCCTGAATTGTTTTAATTTGGGAAATTTTTTTAATTAGAAAATAGTAAATTTTATTAGTTGGAAAGTTTGTCTTCTTCGCCTCACTTCACTATCTTAATTGAAAAAAGTCGTTTAACTCTACTCAAATTAGTAAAACAAAGGTTACCATGGATACAGGTAGTTTTTTGCGGCAAAATAAGGTTATGACACTGCTCCTTGTTGTGCTTAAAGTAGGTAAAGATATTCATTAAACTCTTAAGTAATTTCGGACGAAAGTTGTTGTTTGAAACTTGTTGGAGTAAGTGGATGTGAAAGTTTTTTTTGGAAATCGAAAAGATAAAATATCGAACTGTCATCAAATATTTGCTTTTGACTTGCAATACGCTTTCGTAAATGAAAGGTGGGTTTTATTCTGTTATGGGGACTCTGCACTTTTCTTTACTATTGTTAAGTTTGAAGTGCTTGATTCAAATGCGTCCGTAACAGAGATTTCCGAGCCCTTTGTTTACCCTCGCATCTCAGTCTCATTCAAGTAAACACTATAAAATCTGAAGATTATGATGCTGATAGAATCTTTACTTTTTGGTCTTGCTCATTTAGTTGTAGGCTACTATTTTATGGAATTTGAATTGGGAATAATCAGTAAGAGCTTCGAAGGTTGAAGGAATAAATAGTATATGCTAATACCAAATATCACATATTACTACACATCAGAGGATGCTAATCTGATTAATATCAGTTTTTCTTTTTCTTAAGGAAGGTGGGTAAAGCCGCGTTTGAATTATCATCTCTATCGACTCGACATGGAATGCTGCCCTTTTATTTAATTCTCTGTCAACACAGCAAGGGCTCGGTTTGTAAAATGTGTTGTTAAATGTTTTTTTTTTTTTTTTTTTTTTTTTTTTTTTTTTTTTTTTTTTTTTTTAGTTGATAGTGAAATAGTGTTTTAGTTAATCATTGTTGTTTATGTTCCAGCATAACACGATTGAAGCTGTATTGCAACGTGGTGAAAAGCTGGATGATTTAGTGTCCAAATCTCAGAATCTTAGTGACACTTCCAAAATGTTCTATAGAACGGCCAAAAAAACGAATTCCTGTTGCAACTGGGTGTGATAAATTTTCATGTGATGTTGGCTTTTTCCATAAGTGTGCACTTTTAGCGTTTTATGTGCTCTTTACTTTGATCCCCACTGGAATACGCCTGTTATTATTTTTTATAAATGTTATTTAACTAAAGAACTCTGCGATTGTAGAATGTTACTTAGAATTTTTTAAACGTATAGGTTGAACAAAGGTTATTTCTAGGAACGTGCGTATCCGGTGTCGCAACTCGCTGTACGTTGGTCCTATTTTGTCCTAAAATTTTGATTTGGTCGTAGATAAAAAAAAAATAGTAGTCCTTTTTGTCATGAAAATTGTTTGTTCCAAAAAGTCTCATTCTGGCCGGTATTTTTGATGAAGCAATAAGGTAGTGAATACTACTTCCCCAACGCAAAGTCAAACATCTCAATTGAACTTTCAGAAAGTTAGGAGATCTTTTATCGTTTTCTAGATCACCCTGAGTAGAATTTTTGTTGAATATTGACATCAATGTTAATTATCCTTTTAAAATTTGCAAAATACATTTCAGTGTTATAAAAATAACTTGTTGGCTGAGTTGCAAAAGCTATTGTTGGCTAAACTTCAAAAATTCTTGGGTTGGGGGCTGGGGTAATTAAGGTGGTGAATACTACTACCCCAACTCTAGTGACTTATACCCCTGTGAGGTAGGTAATCTTTTATTTGTTTCTCTGTTACCAAACAGCCTAAAGGCATTCTATTGAAACTTGCTTTCTTCTCTTTGGAAACCGGGAATACTTTACTTCGGGTTAGTGACGAAATTTCGTCGTGAAATTTTGGCGACTATTCTTTTTTCTTTTATCTTATTCTGTTTTTATTCTTATTATTCGGTTTTTACTCTATTATCCGTCTGTGATTTTAACAACAAAAATGACAAGAACAAACTGCAAATATAAGGATACAACTCAATATTTTTATCAGAGAATGGAATTGGGCCCCCCCCGGGCGGGGTCCTTCTCTCTCTCCTTTCATCAAAGTTTTGTGTTTTTAAACACCATCTTCTTCATTTACCCTCAAGTTCCCTGGTTGAAAACTAATTCTGGAAAGAAAGGGTTTTAATGAAAACGAGACTAGAACAAAATTGCACATGTAATCAATATACGGTATGATACTCTTAACAACTTTTAAATACGTCCGTTAGAATTCTACTGAAATGCGTATCTCCTATTGTTGAATGAAAGAAAAGGTTTATCACTCTCTCTGGATTAACAACCCGAAACAACGGAACGGACAAAAGCAAATGGCCAAATCTAGCTATGTCTTCTGGCCGGCTGCTGCGAATGTGTTGACCTAGCATTATTTGTGCTTGATCTTGCAGTCTTTCAACTTGCCCTTTACTTTGAAGACACGGAATTTCTGAAAAAAAAAATTGAATTAAAACACAAACTCGGTATTGGCGCCGTCATGACGCCCTATTGATGAATTTATATTTCCCACGATCATTATTGGTTACATAACTACTATTGTTGATCCATGAAGGTTCATTGAATTGAAGTTATCAAATATTTTGCTGTAGGTTGCATCAAGACATGGCTAATTGTAGAAAGAGACAAGCCAAGACAGAGAGTCCAAGTAATTGAGAGGCAAATGTTTAGATGGCTGCGGCAGAGGGTAAATGGCGGGAGTAAGTATGAATCTCTTGTTGGACACATACTTGTCAGGTTAGTTTTTCTAGAGCCAATATTTCTTCAATCAAAAACCAAACTTTCTTGGTATTATTTGCTGTAAATTTTAAACTTACATGATCTTATGTCTTCTGAAGAACTATAAATAATAATGACCCAGTCTCGGGTAATTTTTTTTTTTTTTTTTAACTGGAACTTTCCCCATAAGTTCTTTATTATGCGTTGGGACACAAGTTGTGTTACGTCTATTATGGAATCATGTACTGTGTACCCCCTGCATGTAGAGGAAGTGTTATTATAAGTGATGCATCAGTGAAGTGATAGTGGGAAATAAATTAATATTGCTTTTGTTTTACAGAACATAAGTCGAGTTTCACGTTACTTTCAAGAAATAAAATTTAATTAAAAAAAGTGGCGAAAAGCTAAGAAAATATTTCGGCCAAATGACTAATAGTCGTCTCCAGTGAAATATTAGTAGAAGAAAAAACTAAGAAGAGAGAAACCCATAATAAGCCTAATCTGCGATCATACAATCCCTAGCTAAAAATAAAGAAAAACCAATCAAACAGAAAAAATTAAGAGAGCTTTAGCTCCATCACTTTACAAAAGTTCGGCGAAGACTGATTAGGACTATAGAGAAAATTTTTAGGAATATAGTAACTACGTTTTGGAAAAAGTCTGGTCTAACTTTCGGCTTTGGACATGAAGATACGACAACTAAACTCTGTCATACATCGTACACGAAAAACATTTATAAAAGGAACAATTATGTGAATGTGCGCAAAGGGCATCCCCCATTATTTGTATTCTAGTTATGGGTGGGAAGGATTGGGCATCTCGGCCAACTAGTTTCTCAGAGAGTGAGGGTTTGCATAGTTTTTTTTTTCTTTTCTTTTTTTAAGCCTGAAAATTGTGGCATTTCTGTCACAATATTACAGAGCTTTATTGTTTCCACATGTTTTTTAGGGGGGGGGCTTCTAAAGTCAGTTGTACCTCGGCCTTATGGGGCCTATCCTAGACGCCATGATGACTTTGATATAAGGAATTTTGAGGTTCATGGATTAAGAAATAAAGAAAGCTTATTCCTAATGTTTTTGGAGTTTCTTGCTAAAGTAAAATTTTTTTTAAATGTTTCTCAAGAAATGTGTTATTTCTTATTAGCAAAATTTTACAGTGAAAAATTATAATATAGTTTTATAAAATATAATTATAAAAATTATATTATAGTGTCGATGAAAAATTATACTTCCTATCATTGATGACATGTAACGAGATACTGAAGTGCCTGCAAAGGAAGAACTGTTCTGCATGTTAAAGTCATGGAACCCTTAGTATTGATAAATATATAACAAGATGTGGAAGTACTTGCCTTTAAAAAAACACACACACTAGCAATCAAGTGGTACATTCGAAACTTACATCGTCACCTTGAAACTTTGCTATAAATTGTAAAAATATCTCATCTCTCACTCATAAACTAGGGATGTGCATTCCTGCAAGTGAATAACCCCTTGAATATTCAAGCTCAATTTAATTCTTAAATGTGATGCTAGATGGCACTGGTTTGAATAGTGTTTTGACAACACTTAACTTTTTTTTACCAGAGCTTTGGAGTTGGTGTGTTAGCAAAGTTTTGCTGAATGGAGTCGAAGTAGCAGAAATAATGGAAGACCCTTCGGAGTCGGGATTTATGGAAACACAAAAAGGCTGAGATTAAGCCAAATACTACTAAAAAGGGGCAATAATAAACAAAATTAATATTGTAGGCTGATTATATTGAATGGGATTTATTTGCACCATAGTACTACAGTACTACTATAGAAACAATTCATCGAAGTCGGAGCAACTATGTTTAAAGTTTCAGGAGTCAGAGTCAGAATTGGAGTTGGTATATTGAAAATGTTTTGAGTCGGACTCATTTATAACTTATAAACAACTCCAAAGCCCTGATTTTTACACATGAACTTTCATGTAAGAAGATGACAAATTCTTTCATGCAAAGAGCTTTTAAGAAGATGAGAGTGATGAGTGAATAAATAAAAAAAAAAGATCTGTCAACTAGTGGTTGCAGATAGAATAGATTGGGCTGAGCTCACCCAAACAAAGATCATTTGTAACGCATGAAATATTATTGTGGAATTGTGAAACGTGAGGATTGAGAGATGTGGAAATTTGCACGCGAAAGAGATTTGCACGACAATACTGCCAAAACATTAACTATATTCACCTACTACCAGTGCTAGTGTCGTTAATAATATTTCTGTTGACACTCAGATACGACCTTTCCAATCTTATTATAAATATTCTTTGTCTCGGCCTATGAGATTGTTCAGCGTTTTTTATAATATTCATTAACCAAACAAATATTTTCCATCAGTTACAAAAGACCAGGCACTTGCTCCCCTCAGAAGACGATAAATATTAAAAAAGATTGATGTTCTGTAACAAATTGGAACCTCCTAAGCGAATTCAATATTTTCTCCCAAGAAAGCCGTGCCATAAATTTGGCACTAGAAATTTTGTTAAAACAGAGCCATCTTATAAAAAGTACCAATATTCGCTGGGTCTATATCAGCTCTACCTGCCTGTACTTCCTTTCAAAATGTAGTTGATGGCGTAGAAACATTTAAAGTAAAGTTTAATCATTATTCTCGGAGGAAAAGACACTTTCTGTATAAGATACTTTCAGTGTAAAAGACACTGATATAT
>JAQQPU010012511.1:0-25910 GCA_029168905.1 Artemia sp. Kazakhstan ARC1039 | reverse complement strand
ATGGGTCCTTTTTTCAATATTTACAAGAAAAGTCTTCTATTAGGGGTACTAGGGAGGGAGTGTATATTAAAGGAAATTAAAAAGCAATTGTACTTTGCTTTAAATTGTATAAAGACCAGGGATACACCAGTATTCAACAAATTTAATTCATATAGTATGTTGTTGATTTATTCCTTAAATATGACCATATGTAATAATTTTAGATGTTTTTGTATGTATTTGTTTTTCTTTTTTGTATTCATAATCAAGCTTTGACTGTTTCCTGCCATTGTAATATATAAAAAACTATCTATTTCATTGTGTGAGACCCCAAATGAGAAGAAAAAAAAATTGGAGCTACAATTCATGGGCCCTAACAATCAAGTCTTGCGTTTGTTGACTGGTGAATTGCTTTTTGGATTTTATTCTCTAAAACAGATTACAATTCATGAGCACGTTACTGGAAATTTCTGCTCGCTCGTTACCTAAAAGTTGAATATAGAAACTTATAACCTTTACGGTTATAAGCTTTACGGTTGAATTTGTTTTATGTCTTATATTTATATTTTTTTACAGAAGTTGAAGATGTTTTACCAAGTAGTGGTGAGTTCTTTGACGCTCCAAACCTTGTTTCGTCTCTTAAGCGCGAAGATATTGCGTTGGGTAATTTTGCTGGCTTTTCAGAACCATATAAACTTGAGTCTGACACCCAGGAAGAGGCCTCCATATGTTTTGATAATAAAGGTACATCTTAAACATTTTTGGGGGATCAAATATATTAGATAACAATTTATTCAGGGCAAATAATTAGACAATTGAAATAATTACTACGAATATTAAATAATTTTAAGATGGAACCTTTCTCTTGTCTTTTTCGTACATGCAGGTGTTTGCATAACAGGTTTTTCAATCTGATTGGGACGTTTTCAAATCGTAACTTGAATAATATTTTACGAAAATGGTTTTCCTAAAAGCTAGAGAACAAAGCTTTAAACTTTAGCTTTTTTTTATATCGAGATACAAATCCATTTATTATTATCCTGATTTCGAGATGATAGGCTTTGATTGTGATTATGCCGAACATTAGCTGTGGAACCTTGAAGTCCGAACTACCTACGAGAAGTTTTAATATAGAATGTTGAATTTACTGAAAACGGTACTGAAACAAAAATACGAATTTACATTTTTTTTAATTTGAGTCAATTTATTTTTATTTCTCTGAAGAACGATCTTCTTTGCTATACAAATCTAGGGTTACATTACTAGTTTTTTGGACTTTATTAATAAAGAGGAAAGAGGAAACTTGAACCAAATTCAAGTGATGGCAAGGGACCATATTTTATTGATGTTTCTATGTTTTTGTTTATTACTTTTTCTAAGCATTTACAATTATTACAATTATCTAAGCACTATTACAAGCATTTTTGAATTATTTGAATGTTAAATTTGTTTTAGGGTAAATAAAGGAACAATTAGCAATTTTTTTACATTGCTGATATTATTACGCTAAAAAAGGTAAAGGATTCGGCTCTAGACCCTTAAGATCCAAACCGGTGGTTCTGATCTCCGTCTCAAGGCCTTTCTGTCAGGAAGTGCTATGGGGGGATGGGGGCCAGCCATCCAGTGCTTTCACACAACCATCCTGCTTCAATTCAATTCAAACTTTATTTCCTCCGAATACGAAGATTAAAAAAAAAAAAAAAAACGCTAATCAACAGCCATAAAATTCTTTTAAACTATATAACAACAAGTACACAAAGGCCTTCAATCTAACCTACTACACAAATTAACACTTCATTCAATAATTAATAAAAAAAAAGAAAAAAAAAGATAATTAAGCTTCGTGCGCAGCTTTATATAAATTATCAGAAAAAAGAGGTAATTTGGATAAAAATTTCTTTTGCTTTTTCTCCAAAACATCAACAGGGTTTTTTATTTTATATGTATTCATTAAAAAGTATTTGGGTCAGATTTAGAAAAGTGGCAAAGGAACTTAGCAAAATTTAAAAATGTAGTTTTTACATGCGCAATATTACTGATTCTAAAAAAAGGGAGAAGCGATGAAAAAACTAAAATCTGAGGCAAAGCGACTGTATTATATCCCCGAGCCAGTGATTTCCGAGAAAGAAGATCGCTAAGACAAATTACTGCCCCGAAACTAGACGCTATTCTACTTTTAACTGCTTTAGAAATAGAAGCGTCAAGCACGGCATAGAGCTGAAGTTGGTCCATAAGGCACACCAAGATATAAAAAAGATTCTAAAGGTTTTAAAATACTATCACAAATACGAACAGAAATTTCTGAATTAACGAGATCATTAGCCTTGGGACAAAGAATTAAAAACTGACACGTTTATGGCGAAAACGAAGTCCATGCTCACTAAAAACCTTTGCTAAAAAATCTACATTTTGTTGAAGTGACTGAAGTGATCGACTCAAAAGGAGTAAATCATCTGCGTAAGCAATCCACGACAGAACATAACCATTCCCATATTTGTCCAGGTACCCATTTAGAGGTGGGTTGACTCTGGCTGAACTTATAGCCAGACTGTAAATACCCTTATATTATTACGATAAATCTGTATGGTTTGTTTGATTATAGGAATTGAAGGTACTTCAACAATTTATACCAAAACACCCATGGATACTTCAAGTTGTACTCCATCGCTTGAACATCGAAATCCATCTTTAGATCATTCAACCAGAAACTCCCCATTAGTGTCTAAGTCGGGTCCTGAGGATGAGGATATCAGTTACGAAGGTATGATTAAACTCACAATGTTGTTGAATCAGTGTTAATAAGAAATTACCTTGTTGAAGACGTTTTTGCTTTTCTAACAAAATGGGAAACATTGTCCATAGCTTTCAAGTATTGTTTCAAAATTTTCATATGAAGGCTGACTTTCTATTCCAAATAATTGGAAAACAAATAAAAGGAATTCAATTTGAAATAGAGAATAATTGCGAGATCAAATGTGCCTTGTGTGAAGCTTTTTTTCATTTTAAAGTGTTTCGCTGAGTCTATAAAGCACTCATATTTTTTACTCTATAGTTTCTAGAAAATGGTCCTGAGTGAGCATAAATTGTTATCTCCTGGTATTCCTTTTTGTAAAAATTAATGAACAATATTTCGATACGAACACTGTGAAGAAAATTCTGATTATTAAACTTAGTTTTGTATTAATAAAATAGTTGAGGCATGTATTAAGGCCTTTTGTTTTGTCTCATTTTCAAAATTGGTCCACTTTTTTTAGTTTTATTTTTTTCTAGGTATATTATAAAGAATGTTTACTGTACTTGTATTAGGTTCTTTCTGTTCACTTTTTTTTCTTCTAGAAGCTCAAGATACTTCATCGATTCATACTGAAATACTTGCGGAAATTCCTAGTTCTACACTGTCGGCTGAACCTCAAAATCTACCTGTCAGTAGTTCATCCGGATCTTCCTGTGTAACATCTGAGTCAGACTCCCAGGAACCTGATAGCGAAGGTATATTCAAAACTAACGTGTTATGAAATCGATTTTAACAAGAAAAAAATGTTGATGGTTTTTAACTTTTTAAAAGCACTTGAATAGCATTGCCAGATTAAGATTTAAGTCACCAGCGTATAAAAGGCTAAATAGATGTGTTATTTTTTCCCCATTTTGCCAATTTAAATATCTTTACCACGATAATCTAGCACAGCTCAACTGTGATGATGAAAAGTGCGCATTACGCCTTTTTTGTAGCTTTTCAAGAGAGCCGAAAAATAGAAAAATGTGTGTTCGCTGTGGTCTCTCAAGGATGAGAGTATTGGAGATAAAAGGAACATAATCTAAATCAACTTTTAATGCTATTTTTGGGGAGTAAATTAAATTTAAATATTCCGAGTGAATTCAAAACTATTCTTTTATGTCGTATGTCTCTTTTTTTCTATAGATAAGATAAACCTCTTCTGTCAAAAGTAATCTGAGCGAATTCAAAATTAATCTCTTTTTGACGTATGTCTCTTTTTCTTTTGACAAAATAGAAGACAAATGCCATTCATAAGAGAATCCTTTTCTGTAAAAACCAACATGTGTAAAAACCAACAAAGAGAAAAATCTCAATGAAAAAAAAAACAACACACGAGACTGAGGCCAGTGGAGAGAAAAGAAAAGACAAATGCAAAACAACGCGGATATTTCGCCTGTATCACAAACAAGGCGTCTTCAGCACGAAAGACAGAAGAAGAACAAGATAAAAAAAAGAAAAAAAAAGAAGTTAACACAAAAAATATGCAAGTGGCGCAAACTGATCCACGTAGGGAAAAGATGTTAATATGGAGTTACTTCAGTGAGAATACCAGAGCAACTAAAGTTTGTTGTTTTTTGTTTTTTTTTTCATTGAGATTTTTCTCTTTGTTGGTTTTTGTCATGGCTGGCCAGTTCGGCTTAAGATCTTTCATGGCGTATGTGTATTTTTCCTCTTCGTAAGGGTATAAGATAGGACAATTCTGACTGCACCAATGGATTCCTCGTGCTGCATACGAGTACATGTAATTGTGACCATTAGGTCACACTTACATCACAACCGAGCTGGGCAATACTTTCTAATTTGTTCTTTTTATTACCGATTTTTGTGTTTTAACTGATTGTAACATTTGTATTTTTAATTAATAGCTGGCGAATGATTTATCAATACATTCTTTATCTGTCTTCTAGTTTGTGTTTTTTATGATCTTTTCGCCATTCTGCTTCTTTTTCTCTGCAAAAACCAATTCTTTCTTAACTCAATACAATGATAATGTTCAATGACAATACAAAAAAGAAGGCAACTTTCAGTGAAAATATCTCCAAGACCTAAGGAAGAGAAAAAAATCTGGAATACGCTTTTCTATACGATTTTGTGGTGCCTCAGAAAATTTAACTGGTTATAACCTTTCGTATCTTTAATTAATAGCGGGCGAACGATGTATCGTTGCGTACTTTGTCTTCTAGTTTTTTATGATCTTTTTGCCATTCTGCTTCTTTTTCTCTGCAAAAACCAATTCTTTCTGAACAAGGTATCGATATTAATTTTTGTGCAGCTATTTTAGTTGTTTTAATGCCTTGATCTTTCTGGCTTATTTAATCATATTTTGTATTATTATAGGATTAATTCGTTCTGCAGTACACTGTTCTAACGGAGTTAATCTACCGCAACTCTCAGGCCCAAAACTGGTCGTTAGGGTGAGAAAACTAACAAAAAAGGCTATAGAAGAATTAACAGCAGGCATCTGGCGCTGTGTTTCCTGTGGAAAAGCAGAGACATCATATTTGATGCTAGATCTTCACATAGACACTGGGTGTGAAGGACTTTCACCAATAGAATGTGATATGTGTCCAGCCGTGGTTCATGATTACAGAGATTTTGTTGTTCATATTATGGAGCACCGATTGGGAGAGGGAAGAAAATGTCCCATTTGTTTACAAGAATTTATTGGTGATATGAGAGAACATCTTTTTTTACAAGGGCACTTTTCATCAAATGTCTCTGAACTTGGCTTGCAAGGTAATGTGTCGCTAGTTGCTTCACAGAATCCATCTACAGGTGTTTTTTTTAATTTAATTGGATCAGAAACTGAAGCAAAAAACTTGAATAGTGAGAAAACGTGTTTGAATAGTCGCTTGTTTAGGAAAAAACAGAGAAAATTGAAAAGGTATCAGGGAACACATACAAGAAAAAAACCTCATAAATGTGGTGTATGCCAGAAGAGCTTTTCCCAACTAGCTAATCTCAATGCACACCAAAAAATCCATACAGGTGGGAGATCATATAAATGCGATACATGCCAGAAGACTTTTTCTCATTCAAGCTCTTTGAAAACACACCAAAGAGTACATACAGGTGAGAGACCATATAAATGTAATATATGTCTGAAGAGTTTTTCTGAATCAGGCTCTTTGAAATTACACCAAAGAGTTCATACAGGTGAGAGACCATATAAATGTAGTATATGTCAAAGGAGCTTTTCGTTATCAGGAAATTGGGAAAGGCACCAAAGAATACATACAGGTGAGAGACCATATAAATGTGATGTGTGCCAAAAAAGCTTTCCTAGATCAGGCAGTCTGAATAGGCACCAAAGAGTACATACTGGTGTGAGACCATATAAATGTAATGTATGTCAGAAGAGGTTTTCTTTATCAGACAATTTGGATAGGCACCAAAGAGTGCATACTGGTGAGAAACCATATGAATGTAATGTGTGTCACAAGAGTTTTTCTATATCAAGCAATTTGAATAAACACCAAAGAATACATACTGGTGAGAGAACATATAAATGTGATGTGTGCCTGAAGAGCTTTTCTACATCAGGGGATTTGAAAAAGCACCAAAGAATACATACAGGTGAAAGACCATATAAATGTGATATGTGATGTATGCTAGAAAAGATTTTCTGGACAGAGCAATTTGATTAAACATCAAAGAGTACAACGAGTTACAATGTTGACATAAAGTACTTTAAAGAGCATTTTCATGTTGCTTTGCATTTCCATTTGAATTATCAATCAGTAGAAAAAAAGGTTGAGTCCTCCTTATATACAAAAAGTGTTAGCCTTTTGTATGTGTCTTAATTTATTGGTCTTAGAGATTTTTAGATATTTGTTTGTTAGTTTCTTACAGTAAATCCTGAATCAATTTCTTGAAGATTGTATAAGATGAATCAATCTTTGTTAGAATCTAATTACATTTTGGTTATGATCCAAAATGCAGTAAAAATCAATCTACAAAAAAGGTAACAAAAAAAGCAAATCTCAAGTATGTAAGAATAAACTCATGTACTTTAGTAAATTTTTGTAGGAATATATGGAAATAAATATTCTGGTAAGGCATTTTAATAATTGTTTATGTTTCGGCTACTGAATTATTGAGTCAACACAGTGTGTCCGTCAAACATTTCAAATATGCAAAATTGTGTTAGTAAGTTAGAGTATTCTAATCAAAGTCATTTCGTAGCTCACTAGCCAAGATCAAATGAGGTTTAGTAATGTTAAAGGTTGCAAAAGCTTCGTTAGAAAAATAAGCAAAAAGGACTTTCTAATTAAAAAAGATTGTTTAACACCAATATACTTGTGGCTTTTCAAAATTTGCTCTTGTTCAAGGGGACTCAAATTAAACAATCACTCGTTTTGAAGCCTTAAACAACCCGTATTCTGATCCGCTTGAAATATACTTTTTCCCTGATTGTACCACTGGCTGATTTGCTTGTAATTCCGTTTGAAATGTAATAGAGTGCTTTTTACGCTTGTAAGAGAATGTCTTTAGATTATTTATTGCTAGACATATATTGTGAATATATCTACGATTTGTAATTTCATGTTTCATTTGTTGCATTTTTTGTTCATTTAAGTCATATGCCACTGAGTTTTTTTTTAATTCTAGCATTTATTATTTAATTTAATTGTAATTTTTTATGTTTTTTGCTACAACATCTTTGGGAGAATCGGTTAGGAGTCTTCTAGTTGTTTCAAAATAAATCCAGATTTGTGGCCTGATCTTGTTGCCAAGATGGCAGAAGGACAAAAACAGTACTGCAAATCTATCTTTAACGATTGCCTGCTACTCCACTGCCTCTGTACTCCCTGGGTTTGGGAATTGCACTGTTAAATACTTCTGGATCCAATAGTCCATCTGTGTCCCATAAAGAGAGTCTTCCGAGACAAAATAAAGCTATATGGCTCTATAGATTCCGATTAAAGCTTGATGCAGTTTCCACATGTCTGTGTCTAAACAAATGCGTCAGTGTAGAAATACATCTTTAGAATCATGATTTTAACAAGGATTCTGCATATTCTGGATTCCTTTGACACTGCTCTTATTATGGATAAGGCATGGATTTTTTTTTTTCTTGAGCTGGTGTAGTGTTGGGCGATACTTGGATTAACCGATGTATCGATGTTTTTAATTTCGATATATTAAAATCGACATTTCGGATCAGGTTTTTTGCTCATTCTGGCTCTTGGCTTTGCTGAAGTTCAAAATAAAAATTCTGATTAAAGAGTATTTTGCATAATCCGTTTTTCAAACTTCAAATAATATAAAATAGAACATTGGATTACACAAATAAATATCAAGAAAACGGAGATTATAAATTACTCCGGCTCAGGTCGATGAAAATAAACTACTGGTTGTTTTTGGTTATTAAAAAAGTAACATGTCAATGTTTTCCTTGAGAGTCGGTTCTATTTTTCAGTGATTAACTGACCGATCCTGGTAAACAGTCTTAGAAGAGTAAAGGAGGCGGGCAGGGACATTGATTTCTTGACAGTGTCATATAGGTATTTTATTGACCCTATATTACGGGACCTGAGTGGATCATTTTTTTAGGAAATTTAAACTATCTGTTGTAAATCTGTAGAACTGCGATCGACTTCACTCGAACTTCTTTTTATGAACCCCAGAAACTGTCTTGATTCTATTATGACAGGCTGAATCACTGGTGCTGTGACGGTACTTGCATCCACTGATAAAAATTGACCAGCCTTCTAGGCCAAGTCCATCTCTCTTGCCATTTTACGCTCAAAATAGAGGAGATCGTCCGGAGAAATATGCATTTTCTTTAAAGCCAGTCCAAGGATTTCGTAATCGTTACGAGTGTGACGATTATATCCTGAAAAAAGTGTGAGCGTTATATCCTGCAAAACCTTGCAGTTTCTCGGCAGCATTTAAGAGTCAACTCCAACTAATCGTAGTTGGAGAGCAGGCTATCCCAACTTGTAGATACTGATATGCATGCTGTTTAGCAGTATATGTGAGTCAACGGATTGAATACGTTATTCTTCGTCTTCTCGGCCGTTTTCGAAATAATTTTGTATACTGTTACTAACAATTCACGGCGGCACAAGCCCGCCGAAAGCCAACACTTCTAGGCACTCCTCCTCCACCTTAACATATTCAAAGCCTTCTACTGTACATTCTCCCAAGAAGTTCCAATTTTCCTTACGGTGTCCTCCATCAACTTCTGTTCATCTAGTAAAGATCACCATCTAGCTGTTTCTAGGGTTAATTTACAGCTAAAATTTTGGAAGGGTAACTACCTCCCGCAAAGTAATCTCGTTGATAGACTCCAGGATGACAATTCGAGAGATTCTTTCTAAAATCAGTTGAATACTAAACTGAAGAGTTTAAAATTTGACAATGTAAAAGATTTTTGGAATATTTTTAGGAAAATAAGTTATGAAGCTGCTGATGGGGTCTTGGGAAAGAAAGTTAGGGACGCAGCTAAGAATATTTATGAAAAAGTTTAATGTTTAATACACAGGAGAAGGGACTTGTACAAGAATCATCTGATTGATCGACCATGTGGAAATAAGAGCAATGTAAAGAAAGAGGAGAAACCATTAGAATATTGACTAGAGGGGTGTAAAGTGGAGGTCAGGGATAAAATTGCCGAAAATCTGCAACGGAAGTTGCAGGAAAAATATAGAGGAGAATGAAAAAGTTTGTAACACCTTGGATGTAAAGGAAGATTTGTTTTGTGAGGAAGAATTAGTGACAGTACTTAACGGACTAGAAAATAATAATACCCCAGTTGCTATTAATGTGTTAAATGAGTTGTTTAAAATAGCGGTTCTGAGGATAGAAATAAGTTGCTGAAGATTATGAATATGATTTTTGAAAATGGAGAAGTACCTAGCGATTTTAGTAAAACCATGATCAAACAATGTATAAGAAAGGTGATTAAAGTGACCGTGGTAATCATAGAGGCATTGCCCTGGTCTCTTAGGGTATCAATTGACTTAGTAATAAAATACTTTTTAGACTGAGAGATGAGTAAGTGTCCACCAAATTTGTGCACTTGGGTTAATAATTGTGAAGTGCCTGAGTTATCAAAAACCTTCATTCCTCAGTTTTTTAAATTATCAGCAAGTGCTCGACACTGTTGATAGAAGAGCCTTACCAAAGGTCTTATCCTTGTATGGTATTCCAGACAAACATATTGAAGTGATTTGTGCTATTTACGAAAATAGCACTGCTGCGGTTGAGGTAGAAAACAAGTATAGCAGCTGGTTTCATTATAAATCCTGAGGTTATCTACGCTGCTTTCTTTCCCTTTTATACGGATCATTTTGATGGACTTCGTCTTAAGGAGCACAGCAAAGGCAATGGGAGAACCCGGAATCAAATGGGGACGAAAGACTTTCCAGGACTTAGATTTTGTTGATGCTTTAAGCACGAAAATATTGATTAGGTAGACAGTTTAACTTACCTTGGTAGTATTATGAGAAAAGACGGTTGTGGTAGCGCAGATGTTAAAAGTAGAATAGCCAAGGCTCAGGGTGTTATTTTACACGTAAAAAGGTTTGGAAGAATAGGAAGATAAGTTTGTGAACCATGATTAGATTATTGTAAGCCACAGTGATGACTGGTCAAATACGGTTCCGAAGCATGGGCGCTCTGAAAAACGGAGAAACGTTGAGATGGCTAAGACACATTCTGTAGATTAAGGATGACAGAATTCTGAAGATTGTCTATTTGGCAAATCGTCAATTGTTCAACAGAAAGCAAGTCGTCCGTATTTACGGTGGGAGGATTTCGTAAAGAAAGATTTGAGAGAAATTGGAACTTCCTGGAGGCTGTAAAGAAGGAGGCTCGAGTAGATTAGGAGGGAGGAATAGCAGGCATAGCTGTATTTGCCTCAGGTGTCATGAGGCTGTGGTGAGTTGTCAGTAGTAGTATCCTCTATCACATTCAGGTTAGGACTAATTTCCGACATTAGCACAAGGATGATATTTGGCAATCTCTCATCCAGAAGACTTGTCCTAGCCATCTCAAACTGTATCTTATTGTTGTTCTATACAGTGGTATTGAACCATATTTTTCGTACAGTTTACTGTTTGAAATACGGTCAGACAATCGGGTACCTGAAGCAATCTCACGCTGTAATTGTAGTGCAAGGGGGAAGACTTCTCCCTTCATATATCTAGTAAAAACATTTTAAGCAAGTAAGAGCAAAGTGAAAACATTTTAAATGTGTTTTCATTTCAGTAAAGCGTAAATTATGTTCTGGTCTTGAGAAGGCATGGGGGTTGTCAGCCGTACTTATGTTGATTTTGCTCGTTTTGAGTTTGACTTGGTTATTTATTGTATAGTTTAAATAAACAAAATACATTTAAAATGTTTTCACTTTTTAACTATAATAAATAAACAAAATATCAAAACTTTAAGGAATATATCAGTATATTTATAGTAAACTGACAATCCAGTCAATTCTTTTTCAGTAGGCTCAGTAGGTTTGACTCGGTTATTTATTGTAATTTCAGCTCCTTTTGAGTTCCATTGATTTATTGATGGTGATTTGTGCTAGTTTTACGCTTGGAAGATGACTTCCTCTTTTATTTTTCTAGTAATTTCTGTTCGTGTTTAGAATTAGTTGAATTTTAGCTATATTTTTGTGTAAATTACAAGTTCATTATTGGTTTCATTTTTATTAAGTTGTTTCTATTAACTTTTTGTTGATAAATCTTTATAGTGTTTGTTATTTATTTGTATTCTGCTTTAGACATATTTTTACTCTTTACTTTCGTAAAAAAAAAAAAAAAATATTAAATCTCTATTTGTTTTCCATTCATTTTATTAAACAATATATGCAAGTTTGTGTACATTAGATTTAAACTTAGTTTATTTTAATTAGAATTGAAATTTAAATTGCACATGAACTTTTAATTAGTAAAAAAAATTGTTTTAGTAATAAATATCAACATATTTATTTCTGAGTTTTTCTCTAGATTTTACTCTTTAGAAGAGTAACAGAAGTACCAAATTTTAATTTTGGTAATAAACTCACCCTGAACCGTTGAAAATTCTTTATATGGAAAATTTCCCCCGCAGAAAACTTCAGGCGCAAAAATCCCACCAGACAGGAGGAGGAACATGAAAGAGCATTTAGAAAGGATGTGGCAAGCGGTTGATTGCCATTTAATTACTTTTGCCTCTTTAAAAGAGGAAAATGATTTATAATTTCGGTACTAAACTTGTTTTTCCAGGAACTTCCCTGACAAAATTCCTGTCACTGAAAAGTCCTTCCCTTAGTCCTCTAACAAATAAAATATCACCCAAAGACTACCCTTCCCCCTCAGAATATTACCCTAGCTCTGAAATTGAACTTCCAAATGAAATTTTACTCAAAAAAAGGAATATTGAAATATTCTACTTGTATTCCAAACTTTAGGAAGAAAACATGGTTCAGTCCATTTCAAATTTTTTCATTGTATAAATCAATTACTAAACTTTGCAAAAAGTTTAGCAGAATTTTTCTGGTTGAACTTGAATATTTAATCCATAATACAAGTTCCGCAGTTATTTAATATTTTACTTTCAAATAGAAAGGACTATTATGGTATTCTACTTGAATACTTTGTTAAATGGATTGGATTTTTTTTTTTTGCGTTAAAGGGTAAGAAAATTTTTATATAAAACTAAGATTAGGGATGTGAAATTGCGTATCATCCACCATGAAGGGAAGGGTGAGTCATTGTGCAGGGGAAGAGGCATGCCTAAAAGAGCATATTTTCATATCCAAACTACTCTTTATGGGCCTTCAGGTAACCAAAGAAAGAGGTAGGTGGGGGATATGAATTAATTAAAATATATCTCTTTGTAGAATAAAATATTACAATTCCGGGATTATAGTCTTCCACGGGGGTATTTTTTGGGGGGCAAGGTTAACGCTGGGTCTCATTTATAAAATCAATAATACCCCTCTTCATCCACTTAAAATTCTGCATTAGAAATATTTATAAGAACTTGTTAAACAAAAATGCTATTCATCGCAAATTTTCCAAGTGCATTCAAATTTATCCAAAATTTCATTTTGAATCCAACATTCTAACTCTTAAGCAGAAAAAAAACGAAAAAGTAGGGTGAGAATGATCAATTTTTAAAATATTTATATTACATTTTAACAGTAATTAACCAGTGGTTTAAGGGGCCTGTCCCTTTATCTAGGTTAAGCCTGGGAATTATTTGTAAAACTATTATAAAAAAAAAACAAAAAAAACAATTGTGTTAATTGAAAGTAAGGAATAGCTTTTAAACCTGTTTGAACAGAAATTATTCTTTGTAAGAGGGGGGCTGTGTCCTGATGAACTCATTCCTCTTTACTTTAAAGTTTAAATTTTTGTCCTAATTCTTTAAAGACATTTACTGAAACATAAGGGCCACTGAACTGGAAAAAGAATGTTTTTCAAAGCATCAAAAACTTTAGCTTGATAACCATGGCATTGCGAAGGGGGGAGTTTCCCTTGTTTACAGGATAATTTTTATAAATACGGGCCGTATCCATGTTTGGAGGGTATTTTTTTCCGGGTAGGGAGAGAAAATTACTTTTAAAAAAGAATCAAAATGTGAAATTGATATTTAATCCCTCTTGATTTCTGGGAATGCTTCTAGTCTACGCTGTCATTATAAAAGTAAATACTAACATTAAACCCCAAAATCAGCAGAATATATTTTGTATATGAGGGGGATTACCTTTTCTTCATCCCCACATCCACCTCATGGTCGCAAAAGTCACGTTGATATTTAATCTCTCTTGAATTTTGGGAATATTTCTGGTCTACACTGTCATTATAAAAGTAAAAACTAATATTAAACCCAAAATTAACACAATTTATTATGTCTAGGAGGGGGATCATCCCTTTTACATCTCCACATCATGGTTGAATAAACCTTGGAGGGTGCTAATTACGTCAGAAATTCAGAATTATAGTCCTTTCTTTATGCATCAAAAGTGATTGGAAACCGACCAGCTGAGAGGGGGGTGGATTTTCAGAGGGAGTATTTTCTGAGGCGGGTATTTTTTGGAGGGGTAAGCGCTGGTTCCCATCCATATGATCAATGATACACTTTTTCGTCAACCCAAAATTCTGCAATAGGAATATTAATAAATACTTGCTAAACTAAAATGCTATTCATTGCAAGTTTTAAACTGAATTTGAATTTTTCCAAAATTTAAACTGCTATCTAGAACTTAACTCATAAGCGCTATTGCTCAGCCTACGGAAAATACAAAATTTCCTGTTTTTGCAAGTAAGGTTTTAATACATTTTGTGTGAATGCTTTTCATTCCATTTTTGAATACCAAAAACCTATGTATTTTATGACTGTATTTCAGAACTATAAAACATTAAAGCCTTTTCAAAGTTAAGAACTAGATAAATACTTTGGGATATTCAAGTTCTGACACCCTCCTTCCCCCTCGACGCTACTTGCACAGGAGTGTTGAACACCGAAAAGTTCATTGCTGCTTAATGAGTGGGGATTTGTCCTAAACTATCTTTACCGAAATAATTGGCTCCTCAGATATTGTATATATACGCCTTTTTCGTTACTTTGGACGAAGACATCGCATAGATATTGCTGTCTTATGCTTTTGAAAGCCATCCTGAATTACTCCCTAATCCATTATTTAAATCTTTATTAATTTAAGAAGCTCTTAAATTAACAGTTTAATATTAAAACTAAGTAACACAAAAAGTAATTAAAAATTAAAAGTGGGGCCTTGTGCAGCCACCACTGTGCAGAGCCATACAAACTTGATAATCTTCATCACCCCCGCCAAACCAGTCTTCAAAAATATCAGTAACTCATGGATGAGTCAATGTCCTCTTTTAAAATAGTTTTCCTTCTTTTCTATAACTATTCAGACCTTCTTATAAACCAATAACTTGGGACTTTTAACTTAATACTAAAAACAAATTTATTTGGAATTACCATAAAAAGCTTATTCTTTGATTTATGTTATCCCTCTTTAAGTTCTTATGCTTTCGTTGTTAATGAGGATCGCTATTTACTTACCATTCAGTGCTAACAAGAATTTATTTTTATATTTTAATAAATGCAAAAAAAAAATAGAAGAAAGCATTTGCGGAAAACTTAAAAGGACTCATTCAGTAACAAATTATTACTCATATTGCCCTTATTTAGGTTCAAAACCAACCGGGCAGCCAGCTAACCAAGAAAATCGGGCAGCCAACCATGAGCTAACAAAGATTTTTCCATAATTTTTTTTCTACTCTACTCTCTTCCCTTTGGTTTGGTCATAATCATTTTATGGACCCCGACTTCCAGAATGGACTTTTCCTCTGATTCCGCCCCTTGTTGGAGCCCATGCCGACATGCATCACTCTTAAAGTTATATTGAAAACTATATCTATCTTGAATACTATTCTTTTGTTTGTCGAAGATAAACCGAAACATATAGTGATATGTTTGTGGTAAATCAGAAATTTGGATCCGAAATATAGCTTTTTAAAACATTTAACAAGAGGATTTGTCGCCTCCTTTACGATGTGTAAAACCGCAGAAGCAATACATTTGTTTTTAATTAAATTGGGGGAAATTTTTCATAAACAGCAGAAGAGTACTGCCGAAAGAAAAGAATTTCAAAAGAGCCAAAAGATATTTATGCAAGAATAATAGGTAATGCCAAGGCTATTGAAAAAAAAAAAAAACAGCTAGAAAACATAACACGTACAAACAACTCATCATAAAAAAGTGTGTAGTGCCATTACAGTTGTTTAAATACAAGTTTAGATAAATCTTTGTTAATACAAATTGATAAAAAAAAGATATGCGTTAATTCACAAACAGACTCATTTCATTTTAAATGAATTCCAAGTTAAGCAGAATATTCAATGCTTGTGAGCAGATCAGCAAATATTGGACTTTGGGACATTGAAATCCCGACACCCCTTCAAAATAGTTATGTAAAAATTTTTATTGGATGTCTTTGGGGAAAGGATGAGCGAGAGAGGGGGGGGGCTGGTTGCCCTCTAATCACTTTTGACTATTAAAAAGAACACTAGAACTTCTGATTACCAATCCAATGAGCCCCTCCGAAGTTTATGCTACCACCCTTTTTATGAATATCTCATATGCCTTCGGGGCATAGCTTATAACCCTTGAAGATAATTTCTTAAACCACGCTGGTCTACCATAATATACAGAAAGAAAACGATCAAAAGGGAGTGTTTTTAAAGGGCAAACGAGACTACTGAAAAAAACATACAAAGCGAATATTTTGAGAGGAAAACAGCCGCTCTTCTTCACCGCGAATAAAATAATATGCTTAAAGAAAATGCCGAAAAAAACATAAACAAACAAACGCGGAAAGTCAATGTGAAAAAAAAGATACATAAAATTCAATAAAAGCCAAAAATTATAAAAATTGAAACTAAAACCCTAAGAACCATAAAACGACTAATTTGCCAATATCCACGATTTGCACAACATCCAAAAAATAAGAACTGTCATCGACGGATGTTTGTTTGCTAGTATCCGTCGATGGCAGTTCTAATTTTTTGGATTTCCTGAAAACCACGGATATTGGCGGATATCCCATGTAATTAGTACCATGTGGGACATGATGGGAATTGGAGGGGGCTAGTTGCATTCCAATCATTTTCGACTATTAAAAAGGGCACTAGCCCTTTCAATTTTTAATTGAATGAGCCCTTTTCGAAGTTTCTACGACAACAAATGGCCATCTCAAAATGTCTATCAGATGCATTTCGGTAAAATACGAGATTTATGTGTGTGTTCGGGGAGAGGGGGGGGGGAGTCATCCACCCTCTAATCACTGAATCTTTAAGAGTGCACTAGAACTTCTGATTACCAATCCATTGAGCCACCTACAATATTCCTATGACCACCCTTTCAATAAAAACCTTATGTGCCCCCACTTCATAACTTAAAGCCCTTGCCCTGAGGAATGGGGGTCGGGTGTCATCCTCAAAGACATAATTTTCAGAACTTTTAACTACGTTGAACCGAATGACTATCTCAAAAATATTGATTAGATATGTTTTGGGAAAGGTGGGTATGGGAGGTAGGTTAGTTGCCCTGTAATCATTGTCGACTATTAAAAGATACCCTAGCCCTTTCAATTTCCAATCAAATGAGACTTTTTTGAAGTTTCTGTGACATTTCCTTTCGATATACAATGCCCTCGTCTAAGAAAAATAAATAATTAATGCATTGTACCCACTTCGCTCTTTACTTAAGCAGCGCTATTACGCTGCCTATGATTTGTATGACTTAATTTACTTCTTCACCCCTTATCTTCCAAAGTGCCACCAAATTTTTCCATGTTTTTCCTGCAACTTTGTCAATGTTTACATCTTTCTTAAGATGTTCTGCCCGTCTCTAATACATTTTATTACAAATTGTAGAATGTTCCTGTCGTTGACTTTGACTAGTCTAGATTTGCTATTTCTTCTCAATGTTTTAACGTACCAGTTGAAAATTTTACTATTATGTCGTCTGATTTATCTTCCACATCTCCAAAAATGTTCTCGAAGGGTTCCATTTCACAAATCCTTAATTTGCATTTTAGTGTTTGCTCTACTCTTCTTACATTTATTCATTTTCATATAAATCTTTTCCTTTAATAATTCTTGGACAAACCCTTTCCCCTTTCTTCTACAGACTAACCATTATTCCTAATATTCCTTACTGTTTTTCCGAGTTTCCTCGCTAAGACACCACCAGTGATTTCACAAACCACTTTACTAAAATTTCTCTATTCATCTTGTACATTGTAAAATTTTATGTTCTTCATCTTTATATTAAACGGTTCCTAGAAAGCGTCTCTCAAATTCCCATCCTGGAATATATCATTGTCATACAGTGTTGCCAATGCTTCAAGACAAAATGTACCACAAATTGCTAAAAAAATGTACCAAAGACAAAAAAAAAATTGTACCATATCCCAATATTTCCACGTGTTATGCTTTTCGTAACAGATGGACCGTCAGTGACGCATTATACTATCTCTAAAAATTTTGTGTAAGATATTTTCATTCAATTTCTTCTCCATTCCTTTGTTTTTCTTTTTGTTCTAATACAGTACATGTGCTCCTGATTGTACTTGAAGAAATTGCTGTGACATAACATATATTACTACAGTAACATTTTATTACAGGCCAAAAAAAGTCGTTGTTTTTCGGCCATTTGTGGCCGTTTAGAGCACCGCCCTGAAATTGGCCCCAAATGACGATTTTGATACCAATCAGGGGCTAAAATTATGTTTTAACCTCGTATTCTTACAAAATATTGCCCAAAACAGTTGATGGGACCTGTTTTTCCATTTAATAGTTTGCATACTCCTTTTCCCTTTTATGAAGATCTCGATGGAGGGGAGGATCGCTCCTCTACCCCTTCCCTAATATATGCTAATGCCTACGAACAATACGGGGAAAAAATTTTTTTAAATTGAGACTGATCAACGAAGTGACTTTAGGGGCCATGGTCTAACACGTACTTACAATTGGTTTAAAACACACCATGTCTTTCACTATTTTTAAAATCACCTTAAACATCTAGATAACGGCATCTTTTATTTTTAAAGCTGGAACTGGCTTTAGAAACTGTCAGTTATCTGATGTTTTAATTACTCTATACTGAAAAAACTGTACATCAAAAATCACCAAAAATATGACATTAAACATCACTATCTGAGTCGGAAGCCATGGCGGCATTTGGAGTGGCAGATTTTTTGTACTCTTTTCCAGTATTTCACCAGTCGGGATGTGTCACCATGCTCATGGGATGTTTCTAGTCCTTAGTAACGATTCGTTTAGCACCCAGAATAGGATTGAGAGTAGTAAAGCCGACTTTATTTCTCAGTTGTTGTTTTTTTTTTTAAATTGACAGCTGAAAAGGCTCTCTCGGCACAAGCAGAAAAATATTGCATGATAAGCATTTTCATCATGAATTCACCCAAGAATGAGAAACTTTTGACTTTCGAACCATCATATCGTTCTAGTACTTTAACTCAGAAATAAACCGGGTCAGAGTCTGCACATTTCTTGAGATCAGCGCAAAATGGTAGCCTTTTCCATTCTTTGGCAGTATTTTTCACATCAGTCTCCTTTGAAAAATCTCGAAATTGGACAAGTAGTGGGACAATGCTTAAGTTTGAGTAGTCAGGAGACATATCTATCTTTGGGTCCAGTCTGTCTAAGTTCTTAGATGACGAGTATTTTGAACTGAAAAACCTTTTTCTTGCTTCGTTGCTTAGTTTTATCATGTATTCCGTAAACACTGTTTTGAAGGCAGTTGCAGCTGATAACGAAGTTTTGTTGTTGATACATGTAACCTCTACACGACTGCCACAGTTTACTTATTTCCGGTCTCGAAACTGTGGGTCCCTGAGCTGTATCAATGGTGCTTCATCGAGTAAAGAAGGCAAACATGAGTACAACAATTCTGAATTGTACCAAATTGTACCATAATTTTGTAAAATGTACCATATTTTGTGGGTTTGTACTAAATTGTACCGGTAAAGATAAAATTTACCAAAATGGTACAATTGTACCACGTTTGACATCACTGGTGTCATATCTTTCCGGAAGCTAGCTACTCCTCCTGAATTTTAGATTTAGATTATCCCTAGACACTACTAGCTTGCAATCCTTCTTTTATCATGAAGAAAATCATTCCTATATACACAAGTAGGCCTATCTTGTATCAATCCTGACAATCTTAAGTTCACAATAACGTAATGAGGTAGATGCTAGAAAAGACTGGAGATCCTAAAAAATTTCCAAATATCGCTTTTTATATTGCGTTAAAATGTCGATATTTCGTCAGATATATCAATATTGGATATCAAATGACACGAGAATGATGACAAAGACAAATAAACATAACTCTGTGTAAGAAAGTTGACCTAAAACCTAATAGACAGTTAGTATAAAAAAAAGCACTGAGCAGTGTAATTACAATGTCCTGTTCGGCAGCAAGGAAAAAGATTTATGAGAGATTCAAGCAATGAACACTAATCTGGGTTGAAATTTTCCTTTATTTGTGACTTCAAAGATGGTGTTTGTGACGGAATAAGGATTAAGATTCAAATTAAGAATATTTTTGCATAAAGAACTTATAATAGCACTTAATAGACGATTTCGCATCACAAAAAAAAAGCTGAACTGGGTAATCACAAACTGCTGTTCGACTGGGAAGAATGAAGATTCAAGAAAGATATAAACAAGGACCGCTAACTCGGTTTTTGGTGTTTCCTTTAATTTGGACTTTGAAGAAGACGTTTGTGAAGGAGTATTGACAAAGGGGCGAATTAAAATTGCTTAGCGAAAGGAAATTGACCTAAGCCTTAAAAGGCAATTGAGTATTAGAAAATAGGACTGATGGGTGTAATTACAAAGTGCTGTTTGGCAGCAAGGAAAAACATTCGAGCAAGGACAGCTTACTTGGTTGGTATTTTTCTTTAATTTTAAGTTTGGAGATGTTCCTTGTCATCGAATAATGGCGAAGAGTATAACAAAAATTACTTAACGCATTGAAATTGACTTTTAATTTTAAAAAAATCTAATAATGTTGCTTGAGGTCTTATTGGCTTATAATTTAGCCCAATTAAAGGCAATGTTGCATAAAAGAAATTCAAATAAGCCAAATATCAAATTGTTAACACGTAGCAAAAGAAAGCTATAGATTCAAAGAAAGAATGTAAAATTTAATTATGCGTGCATCAGAACAAAAAGAAAGTGATTACTTGAAAAAATCAAATCTTCATCAGAGTGATCGGTTACGATGTCAAAAATCTCAAGGAGATTGGTTTAAACCGATTTATCTGGCTTCTAGCTCTGCTTGTGACGTATAGAGTATTGTTGGTGAGCAGATGTGCCAGAATTTCAGCATTCATAATTTCCTCAAGTACTTTAGTAACCTTATAAGTAAGATTGATAAGCCTGTAGTTTCTCGTTTTTTTGTGGTCACCTTTCTTGAATATTGGGGTGACGTGGGTCAGCTTCTAATTCATGGGTACCTTTCTTGAGTCAAGCAATAGATGGCATATAATACACAGTCGTAGTGTAATTCCTCTGGTAAGCTCCTTCAGTAGTCTTAGATGCAAGTAGTCTTAAATTTGTTAATGTCTAATGCTTCTTGTTGATTTTGGACAACTGGAGGTGATAATTGAATAGGTTGGCTTAGGGGTGTCATAGGATGGGCACTCCTGCCATCATTCTTACAGAGTGTTTTACTGGCTCTCTGCTTTGGTCTTTACTGAAAACATATTTCCAGAACTTCTTCAAGATTTTCTTACCGTCATCATAGCTAGCTTAGACTCATAACGTATGTTAATCTGTTCAATTTATTACAAAGTTTTACAAATTTTTGATAGTTTCCTCTTTCCCTCCTTTATTATACTTTCTCCAGTACCACCCTTTCCTGTTTCTTTGCTTGCACATTGAGGAGTCATTAAAAGTAGTGTTGTGGGTTTAAGTATAAGTTTCAGTGATGTGTGTTTTTTTTTAAGGGTAAGCAGCTTATTTTTCAGATTAGTCCATTGTTTTTTGATGTTTTCATGAAGCAGGAGTGACCAGACTCTACGCTTTAGCTCTTTTTTAATCGCACAGCGATCAACATAAGTTTTTACTATGTAATTCTTTTTTTATTTTACGGCATAACAGGTTCACTTCTAAGATTAAGTGGTTGCTTTTTTCTAAAAGGGGTGTAGCTGGTATCCCGGATATTGTAGCTGGTTTAATTAAATTTCATAGTTAATCCTGGAGGAAAGTTTCTGGATGATTTCTTATTAATGTCTTCAGCAACACCGATATTTATATTTTTTGGATGGTTTACAGCTTTGAGCTCTACATATGTATTGCTGGTGGAGGGAAAACTTTTACCAAACATACTTGGGTTTCTGGCACAATACAGAAATCACGGATTGCCATATTTTTTTTTCGCCAGCAGCCTTTCTCTCATTAAGCAATGTTACAAGTGCTTTTTTTTCTCTCAGCTATGTTTGTTTTGGTCAATCATAGTGAAACTAAATCGTTCCTTTCCTTTAGAACAATTCTTTAAAAAAAAATTTATCTGAAAGGAATGTATAGTTAACAAAAGGGGTGGTGCTGTTTTCCGGGTTGGTCCGGAAAATAAAGAATTAAGTCCGACAACCCTTGTAAAGGGTTAGTCCAATCGTTGGTTTTTGGACCAAAATGGATTACTAACAATGAATTCCAGTCTGGAAAAAAACTGACTAAGAGCAGTAGAATCATTCCTGGAAATGCTAATACCGCATTCAAAAATATTCATTTTTCATAACTCCCGGTTGTTTTGGAATGGATGATCTGTTGTACTTCATAGTCTAAAAACTGCTAAAATTTAGCATTAAGTACTTGATTTTTGCTTGTGTAGTTTTCTTTGTTTCATCTGTGCTTCATTTAGAAACTTTTACGTTCAAACTTTTTCTCTTATAGAGCCTAGCTCAGCTCTTTGTGCACTTTTAGTTTGTGCATAGGCAATTGAAAAACTATTCTGAATATCTCCTATTGATGCGTAACCATTGACGCAATATCTTGAACAGTGGCTAAGGATAAGTAATGGGTCTAGGACTGGTCAAATTTGATTTACACCAACCACACTCCTATTTGAAACCACTTGTGTCATCCATTTTCAAAAGCAGTTTGTACTTTGAATTGTATTTTTCTTTGGGGCAGTCACAACACATCAATTTATAATGTATTTCAAAGTGTAAAGCCGCGTCTACATTCGGCGTTATCTGGAAAAATGGGACAGAAAACTGGGTTGTGTAGACTGTAACTGCCGTTAAATTTTTGTTTTTTCTACGGCACAAAAAAGATCCCAAAAATGGGCCGGCATGTCAAAAATCAGGAAGTGAAGACGAGTTGTTCCGTTTTATGGGAGTCTAATCAAGCAATAAATTATAAAAAAAAGCCATGGGACTTATATAGAAATATAAAGAAGCTTGTGAAGACTTTCAGAAATGGTTGAATGAAGAAACTTTCTTGTATAATTGGAGTTTGGAACGACAAATCTGATGACCTACAGAAGAATAGCACCTAAAGCTCAAACTTATTTGGCCATGGTGGAGGAGTTAGGCAGAAGAATTTATTATTCTCACAAAGAAAAGCTGCCACTCTTGGGAGACGTCTGACAATTTATAAGTCAACTAGTAAATCCCTGTGTACAGGTACAGTTAAAATCTTTTGATCATATTTACATAGTTTTTGTGCAGTCATATTTGAAAAGAGTGTGCAAAAAAGCACTTTTGATCGTATTAACCTGCTTCTGTGTATTCATTTTTAAAAAGAGCTTACAAAAAGCGCATTGAACTTTAATAGAATTTTGAGCTCTTGGCTATCTTAGTGTTATACATTTCCTAGTGTGTACTAAATGAGTGATTAGGAAAGGCAAAAACTATAAATCAGTCACTGCCAAACAAGACATTATAGTCTAGTTGTTAGGTCTCTTTGTAAAAAATAATTAAAGATTTGATTAAAATTATTTGATTATATTAACATGCTTTTTGTGCACCCACATTTGAGAAGACAATAAAAAAGACAGATTGACTTGTCATAAGAATTTGAGTTCTAGCCTATCTTACTGTTAAATTCCTGAGCATGTCATATTTTACTGATTGGGAACAATAAATCCTTAACTACTTTTTGTAGTTATATATTTATATATATTTCAAACACATTAAATGATAATAAAAAGAATTTTTATTTCAATATTTTACCATAAAATGTTTTACAAATGTGTAGTTGTACATTTCGGTTACTGTCCTTTTAACAGAAGATTTTGCTATGTTATAAAAAAAAAAAGAGAAAAGAGCTTATATGAAGAGAATTAGAAATCTAGCAGTAGTGTAATTTATAGGAATCATCTAATTCAATCCTTTAAAGGAAAAGTTCTTGGACAAATGTCTGAAAAGATTTTCCCTCGCTCTGCTGTAATTGAATTGGTTTTCCCAAGGGGGTTATTACCTCCCCCACATCTCAATTGAGGCAGATAATCAGCCATAATGTCAAACATCGGTTCCGGAACAATGATTAGGATTTCCACTATGATAAAATTACTGGTTGCTATTGGGACACGTGTTTCAATGAATAAGGTGTGTCCAAATTCAAGAGTATTCCGTGTACTGTTGCCTCACAAAAAAAAAAGAAAGAAATGAAGAAATAATGAATCAACATCAGACTCTGCCTTGAACACTTTTAAAGTACAAAGAAGAGTGCAAATGAAATCTGATTAATCCAATCAGTTAAGTAGAAAATTACACAACTGTAGCCGTACGTATAAAAGAAAAATAATAAAAAACCTAACAAAAAGAAAAAACTTAGCATGCTCTCTTTTGTGAGTGATCGAAAACCAAAACAATTGCTTGTTTTGGTTAGAAAAAAACTTAAATGAATAATCTTGAAAGAAAATAACTTTAGGATGTACTCTTTTGTGAGAGATCAAAACCTACTATCTGCATAATAGGTAGTAATTGGTGGGTTGATATACATCAAATAGTTCGTTGTAACCAACTGTAAGTAAGGAGTGGTTCGGGTCAATAGTAACCAAACTTCTAAAACACATAATTTTGATAACAATAGATACATTAAAAATTTGCCTTTCAATGCATATTCCAAATATGTAATTCATTAAGTTTAATGTTAGCCATCAAAAACCACGAGGTTCAGAAAATTTGCATAATTTTCGAAATGGGAAGAAACACGCTTAAAAAGGGAAATGATCTCAATAAAATCACAATGTTAGATTCAGCATATCAAAGAACCCTACTGCAGAGGTTACAAGCTCCTATTAACAAAATGTAGAATTTGTATTTTTTTTTTCGGAAGAAAGATAGCAGATGCATATTTATACGTTCGTTCCCAAATAGTGACGCAGTCTATACCAGTCAAATCGTTAATACAAACAAATATCTTAATGTTTGAGTAAATAAAAAAAATAACTGAAAGTAAGGAGCAACATTAAATCTTAAAACGAACAGAAATTATTAATCGCATGAGGTAGCCGCCCCCTTTCTTTTTATTTGAAGTTTGGTTTTTTATTCGAATTATTTCAGAATGACTCCTGAAACACAAAGGACGTTTAATTAGAACAAAAAGCTTTTTTAAGAGTTTTGAAAACAACTTTAGCATAAAGAGCTAGGTATTGAGGACGGTGCAACTCCCCTCATATAAATAGTAATGTGAAAAACGGTCCAAAACTAAATTTAAAAAAAGTTTATTTCACCTGAAAGCAAGGTTCTTGCTTTTTTCTATTTAATCGAACAGTTCGAGGTAAGGAACTGTAAGTAAAGAGCGATGCAGCTCAATAGCAACCAGAACTCTAAGAAACTTAGTCCTGGAAATAATACATACATAAAAAAAAAAATCAAATTTTGATGCTTATTTAAAATATATAAGATTCATAAAGTTTGATATTACTGACCAAAAGTTACAAGCGTGAGAAAATTGCCAAACTTTGCCAAGTCGTCTGATCACTGTATTTCAGCATAGTCTAGAGATCTAAAAGCTCTGTCTTTGAGGATGACTCAAACCTCCACAAACCCCTGGAAGCACTGAAAGCTATAAACTTTGCCAATTGTTTCGGATATTGGGAAGAACAAATATATATTTTTCGATGGGGAGAGGGGTTAAATGAAAGGATCTTTCCATGGAGAAATTTTGAGTGAGGGAAGTTTTTTTTTAATGGAGGAGAAGCTGGATTTCCTGGCATTATTTCAAAAAGGGCGGAGATTAAATAAAAATCAAGTTTTTTCGATTGAAAGTAAGGAGCAACATTAAAACTTAAGAAAGAGCGCATTTCAACGCTTATATTGTCTATCTCTGCTTGATGCCTCAGATAGATATAAAAAGGAGTGTGGGGTTGAGAATGTACGAATTGGTCTCTCATCTATCTTCGTTTAGACTTAGCCTAAATAAGAGTGCTACATGATGATACCTTCCTTGTATTGGATAAAAAGTGTTTCTGACATTTATTTTAAAGCTTCATTTAACTAAACCGATTTGTTTCATATTTTCTAAATTATAAACAGTGATGTGTAAGTGCGCATCTGATATTATAAAGGAGCGATGGAAGGTCTTTTTGTAGACGAGGTAAGGGGAAAAGATGGCTCAAAGAGGACAAAATATTCTGACTACAT
>JAQQPU010012510.1:0-25914 GCA_029168905.1 Artemia sp. Kazakhstan ARC1039 | reverse complement strand
CCTTTAGAGAAGTATATGTTGATATAACTATCAGTTGCCCACTCTCTTAGCTATTTAGATTCAGGGGCACTTCATCGTTGAACGGATTTGATACCCATTTGAATGGATTAATATCGTTGGCAGGCAGATATTTATCAAAATACACTTTCAGTTGAAAAAAAGTATTGGACAATACTTTTTTCTACGACCGGACAGGTCGTAGAAACTTGGGAAGAGACTCATTCAATCGTAAATTGGGGCTCATTCGCTATATTTTTGTATGGTTGAGAATTGTTGGAAGGTTGCAAATGACACCAGGAATGAAATGGTGCAAAGTACAAATGACGCCAGGGCTGGATTTAAAGCTTTGACGCTTCTAGGCCCTTTTGCCGCTCCACTTTTGCCGCTCCATTTTTGCAATATTTTCGGGGAAATCACCAAAAATTCAGGGATACTGTAAGTACTGACCAGATCGCAAATGATTTGCGATGACGGCAAATGAATGACGATAGCAAGGTCCTCCACCTTCAGACTATTATCTTCAAGAAATTACAGAATTTTAGGGTTGAAAATCTTGTGAAATTACCTTTAGTTGTGCAGCTTTTCCTGGGGTTAGGTTTCATTTTGAAACTTTTCACTTTGTCTTAAAAGTTCAAGATGTTAGTGATATTTTCTTGCAATTATTTGTTGAGTATTTTTAACTTTTCAAACAATTCAGTAAAAAATGTTACCTTTGAAGGAAAGTCCTTGTTAATAAAACTTTCGGCACTGGCTTAGTTTTCTTAATTTAGATAGGCATAGGTCTCATGCCTCAACTCAAACAACCTAGAAAGTGACAAACATGTGACAACCAACGAGAAATGCTAGAATAATAAACTACTAGAATAGTAGAATAATAAACTACTAGAATAGTAGAATAATAAACTTAAACGTTCTGACCCCATGTAATTGCATATTTGTTCAAAAAATCATTCCTTTTTGGGAGTATTTTGGTTAAGTTTATTGCACTGACGACGGTGTTCATTATTTCGTGCAGCTCCTTACTGAGGTGTTCTGCAACTAGTGTTTCCTTATGAATCATACAATGCGCCCAAATGAAATTGGTTACTCTTGCCAGGATGCAAGCTTTAAGACCGTTGCGCTGGGCCATTATCGAGGGGGCTCTATCAGTGCATACTCCAACACATTTTTCTCAATCGATGTTATATAAATCGCGTTTAAGCTCACTGGGAAGCCTGTATTTAGTAGCTAAAATTTTAAAAGAAATTACGTTCTGTGGACGCTCTTCATTATTAACCCCAGTATTAATGAAAAAATATTCTAAAACGTATCTTTGTATTTTCTGGACTTTGTGGTCCTGTTTTCTTCTGCTGTTTGAGAACTGAGTCCCTCTTTTAGCTCGGTCTCTTCAGAGCCTTGTGCACTTGAATTACTATGAGTCACAATCGTTTTCATTTTGCACACCACACTTAAAAAAGACAACCTTTAACTAAACCTATTTAAAGAAATCTGACGACGAACATCAGTGACTGAGTCACTGATTCACCAAGACATTCACTGATAATTAACAAGTAACAACCTCACACTGAAAAAGAAATGCACAGTGAAACATATGTCCGAGAGGTGAGTCATACTTTGCCCCACACTGATTGGCATATGTAGTGAAGCGATTGTCGGTTGTCATGGTAACGTATACCTATCATTATCTATTTGATAATGTTACACAACAATTATGATAGGATATTTTATAATTTAATAATAAAGTAAAAATAGCTCTTATAACAATTTAATTACCTTTTGCTCGTTGTTAGGTGGTAATGGCAGTATAGAATGGCTTGAAAGCTAAATTCATGAATCCTCTAATCAATAATGATTTTACTGTATCAGAGTGCAGCATTTTGTACCTTGAGATCACCCATAGCTCGTGGCACCCCAGTAAAGGTTGTTTGGTGCCCCTGGGCACTGCAACGCACACTTAGAAAAACACTGTATTATAGGAAAACGCTTAAACGTTCCCATCGTTCTGCTAATGATGTTGTTATTGTCTGGCGACACAAATCTTTGATTTAAGTTAGTCGCAGGAAGTACCCTTACGCCTGATGTAAATCCTGTGTTCCATACTTTTATGCACTTAAAATTTTTATTGTGCTATTAATGTCTTTTTTGTTATTTTGTTAGGTCTGCTGATGAATTTAACGCCAGACTACTCGAAAAAGGACCCAAAAAGGAGACGAGGATGGAAGAGATTCAATACGTACTATGATGAATCGACTATTAGATATTAGCGTTCAATTTATAAATATAACTTTTGTTATCTTTATTCTTCACAAATAAGAGATGAGCTATTGTTAGCTTTCTTATCTTTGAAGTTTTTATTATGATTTTCTAGTTATAGATAAATCTTAAGAATGGATGGGTTATATGCAGCTATTCTTCTTGTTCTTGTTCTAAAGGTATTTAAAATTAGTTATTTTTAATTTTTTTTTTGTTTGCTTCATTTCGAAATTTTTGTGCTAAAATGAGAATACCTAGAAGCATAAGAAAAGCTGCAATTGCAAGGAGAGAGAATCTTGAATACGTAGAGGATCACAAAAAAAAAAAAAAAAAAAAATTAAAGCCACAACCACTAGGGCACTAAATTATTCACATTGCTCATTCTTCACAAATAGGTATAAGGAAAAAAGCTTGTTTGGCACTGGAAGCTCCAGCTCGAATTCCGTGATGGGAGTAAGAAAGTACAGGAATAGAATGGTCAAAAATTGTTCGTTCCTTATTAGTTGTATTTTGAGCGAGCTCTAACCTCTTATGAACCGTCCGTTATGCCAAGATTCCCAGAATTTCCAAAGAGTATACTCTTGAAACGACACGTGTACCCGAGTAAGCCGAATACTATGTGCTGTTTATTTTTCAAATTAATTATAATACCTTGGGAAAGGCCTAAGCCCTAAGCTATTGAGTTGAAATGTTGAAAGAATATTAGAGAAGAAGGGTAGGTGGTTAAATAAAGTTTGATTTTTACTGGGGGGGGGCATATGTAAGTCGAAAGATATGCATATCGAGTTCATTGAAATACCATGTTTGCAGTATCTTGGGAACGGATTCGGGGATATAGTTAAAATTTTCAGCTTATGTTAGACAAAGGAAGGAGATAATGGGGTATGGGAATGGAATTATGAAGTTGGAGGTGGAGGGGGGGGGGGTAAACAATTCTTATCTGTGATTCTGACAGAAATGGTATTTTTCCACTGTAAGCTCATGTGAGGCCTAACTAGCAAGACAAATCAAAAGACATCATTTACGAACAGGCTGTCAAAATATTATATCTGTAATATCTTGGGAATGAAGTTTAACGGTTTAAGGAACCAACTTAAAACTGAGGGAGCATTGAAGGAGGGTAGGGGTCAAGTATATTTTAAGTTATTACTTTTGAAAAGAAGGTCAGTCAAACATACTGTGTTTTTCCAGACCATTGAATTACTATATCTGGAATTTCTTGAGTTTGACTGGAGGTGGAGTTGCTGAAGATACTGTTGGAAAAAGGTAGGGTGATAGTGGGGCAAGGGAAGCTCAATTTTAGTTTTGGGGTAATGAGAAAGGGGTAAACAATTTTCGTCTCCATATCAGGCAAAAATAACGCTTTGCGCTGTAAGTTACTGTGGGACCTCATGCACGGAAAAGAAGAGAAAAATAATCAAAGGATATTATGCGTGGCAAGGCTGCAAACATCTTGTATTGCTATGTAATACAACTTCACATAAGTAATTTTTTTGCACCTCAAGCTCTCTTGGGACATACAATTTATGCCTGGCTGAGTAAAAAGATAGATTAAAAAGTAATATCTACTGTCCGATTGTCAAAATGGTGTATATACAATGTTTCGGGAACGACTCAATATGATCATTAAATTTAAACTTCCAGGGGCTGTCGAGAGGGGTGGGGGTGGGTGATCTGACGCTGATTTATTAATTGGGGAAGAGGGTAAGTTTAATATGAAAAAATTAAATGCATCTATGTTATCAAAAAACCCTATCTCCAATATCCCTTGAACGGAATTCAACGGCTTAAGGGATCCAGTTACAAATCTAAATTTGTATTTGAGTGGGGGGGGGGACGGGATCAAGTATATTTTTAATTGGACTTGAAGGGAAGCAAGGGGGACTTGTCAAGGCCAATCAGTTTTGAAAAAAATGGACAATTATTCTTACTGTAAAAAACCTCCGATTTTTATGGTGATCTGCTGTAAAATTTCGAGATATTTTGATTAGAATCTAGAACCAGAAATCAGTTAATCAGAAAGAAAAGAGTTATTTTGATTGGTTTTTGACTTCATAATTTATTTTTAAACAACAAAACAACTTTTTTTTAACGAATGAGCTCAAAATGCATCTGTTTATACAAAAAAGTTGCCAAAACGGTGTATAATTCAATAAGATTAAAAAATCCGTCAGTCAATGTTTAAAGTTGTTACGGATTATCATAATTATCGCTTTATTGATTAGTTTTTATTCAGAAGTTAAGGAATTAGCAATTTCAGTTGAATTAAGGAATTATGGCGTAAATTCAATTCCTTCTTCCCGTTTATCGAATTATACACTTTATTGGATTTTTGTATTCTCCTAAGCAGGGCCGTATCCAGGAATTCTTTTTTGGTGGGGTTTTTACTAAAGGAATTTTATACGGAGGGGGGAGGAAGGGGGGCTACAAATTAAAAAAAAGCTTGCTTATATTCGTAAAATTTTTTTTTTATTCATTTTGTTACGTTCTTACGAGTCGGGCAAACATTTCGGGTGGTAGGGTTCAAACCCTCTACCTCCCCTCTGGATACTGCCTCGTTCGTAATATTTCCTGTGATTCCCGCTGCTGCTTCTCTCAAAACTAGATTTCGCTTTTTATCATTACATTTGCGATTCGTTGTGATGCTTGTTGTCACATTTCTTCAAACTGCATATTTGGTTGCACTTCATTTTGTTTATTATTACTTCCGACATTTTTTTCCATGCCTTTTGCTTGATATGTTCGAATTCATTCATTATTATCAACAGTTTCACATAACATTGTAATTTGATTGGTATTCTAACACTAGATTTCATTGTGCAATATTTCTGTTTGTGATACAATGTGATTCTCGCTGTTACTTGTTCCATGCCATTTCCTTTAGCTGTTCGAGTCATCTACCATCTTGTATAATTTTGCATGAATTTGATTCCTATTCGATTAATCATGTTGGTTGTCAAAAGATTTCTAACAATGTATTTTGTTGTGCGTCATTTCCGTTTGGGATTCATGTTGATTCTCGCCGTTGCTTGTCCTCTAGCTGCAGAATTCTCTATGAACCATTTTCGTTTTTGATTAGTTGTGATGCTCGTTGTTGAGACTCTCATAAGCACATATTTCGTTGCGTATTATCTTTGCTTAGGATTCATTGTCATTCTTGTTGTTACTTCTCATCTAGCCGTATATTTCGTTGCGTGTTATTTCCGTTTACAATTTGATGTGATCCTTGCTGTCACTTATTCTGTAACCACAGATTTTGTTGTCAATTATTTTCATTTGTGCTTTGCTGTGATGCTTGATATCGAATGCCTTCTAACAGCATATTCCACCGTGTTTCATTTTGATAATCTTTACCTCAGATGTTTTTACCATGCCTTTTGCTTTAGGTGTCCAGCGACACTGCTATTTTGATTGATCTTCTATCCGCAGGTTTCGATGTACAACATTTTCGTTTGCGATTCAATGTTATTCTTGCTGTCGTTTGTTCTATGCCTTTTGGTTTAGCTGTTTTGCGTCATTTGTCATCTTGTATAATTTTGCATGTGTCATGAATGTCAAAAACGTTCTCCTATAATTATTCAAAGTCAAAATGACTTAAAATCAAATTAAAGAATAAATGAAGCTCAAAAACGAACAGACATTAAAATAAATGACCGTATCAAACATACAGATAACAGATACTTATATAGATGAATAAATAAATCTTAAAGCCCGTGTTGAAACTCTCATAAGCTCTTATTTCGTTGCGTATTATCATCGTTTAGGATTCATTATCATTCTTGTTGTTGCTTCTCTTCTAGCCGCATATTTCGTTGCGTGTTATTTCCGTTTACGATTTGATGTGATCCTTGCTGTCACTTATTCTGTAACCACAGATTTTGTTGTCAATTATTTTCATTTGTGCTTTGCTGTGATGCTTGATGTCGAATGCCTTCTAACACCATATTCCACCGTGTTTCCTTTTGTTAATCTTTACCACAGACGTTTTACCATGCCTTTTGCTTTAGGTGTCCAGCGACACTGCTATTTTGATTCCTCTTCTATCTGCAGGTTTCGGTGTACAACATTTTCGTTTGCGATTCAATGTTATTCTTGCTGTCCTTTGCTCTATGCCTTTTGTTTTAGCTGTTTTGCGTCATTTGTCATCTTATATAATTTTGCATGTGTCATGAATACCAAAAACGTTCTCCTATAATAATTTAAAGTCAAAATGACTTAAAATCAAATTAAAGAATAAATGAAGCTCATTAAAATAAATGATCGTATCAAACATACAGATAACAGATACTTATATAGATAAATAAATAAATCTTAAAGCCCGTGTTGAAACTCTCATAAGCCCTTATTTCGTTGCGTATTATCATCGTTTAGGATTCATTATCATTCTTGTTGTTGCTTCTCATCTAGCCGCATATTTCGTTGCGTGTTATTTTCGTTTATGATTTGATATGATACTTGATGTCACTCGTTTTGTAACCGCGGATTCCGTTGTCATTTCATTTTCATTTGTATTTTGTTGTGATACTTACTGTCGAATGTTTTCTAACAGCATATTCTACTGCGTTAATCTGTACCTCAGACGTTTTTACCATGCCTTTTGCTTTAGGTGTCCGGCGACACTGCTATTTTGGTATATCGTCTATCCACAGGTGTCGGTGTACAACATTATCGTTTGCCATTCAATATTAGGCTTGTGGTCGTTTGTTCAATACCTTTTATTTTAGCTTTTTGACGTCATTCGTCATGTTGTATAATTTCTTATGCATCATAAGTGCTAAAATTGGTCTCCTGTAATAATTCAAACTCAAAGCGACTTGAAGTCAAATTAACGAATAACGGACAGAAATTAAAATAAATGATCGTAACAAACATAAAGATAACTGATACTTATATAGATAAATAAATAAATCTTAAAACCTGTAAAAATTTAATGGAATATTCTAATCAAACTCAAAACAAATAAAATTACTCAAGCAGAAGCATAGTTACTATCCCCTTCCCTCTCTTAATCACAAAATTTCTAAAGCCTATTGTATCATCTGGGCTTTTATAAACAAATTTCACTGTGCACATTTTCACTATATTTATAATTTTGAAAAACAAAAATGAAAACACATCTTGAATTCCTCAGATTCCAGGAATTAATATTATTATATGTTAAATATTTAGTTTATTTTCATTAGTTTTATCAAGTCACCTTGAATATTATATTGATTTATTTTGTATTTCTCGCCGATGTTTTGAAAAAAGAAGCATGGGTTGCACTATGTGGGTTTGTACAATAAGGAATATCACTTTTTCACGGGAATCACCCTTAATATCCCCTTTCCCCCTCTGCAACAGTCTATCTTCCTACTAACACAATTAGTAGCAGTACTATAAGTCACTATTACTATCACTGCTATTAGTACTACTATCACCAAGGGTCCCGGCATGTATAAAAGCCCTCCCACTTCCTTTGGCTAAGTGCTTCATTGTATATTTCTCAGTAGTTCGAGCAACTTTGAAAAATGGTGCGAACCTGTATTATTTATGATTGTGAAAGCAGAAACAAAGGGGGTGAGCCGGCAAAGTGGTTTGCTACTGTCCCATCTCACAGGTATAGCTTATGACTTGACTGAGTGGTGGATCCAGGGTTCTAAAAGGGAGGTTTAGATAAAATTTTAGCAAATACAAAACTTTCCAGTACTAGCTTCTGACCAACGCTGCAACAGGGAATTAGCCAAAATTTTATTAACAGTGGGAAAGGGACTCGTGAAGCGGCGGGACCATTTGAAATTCGCCACAAAATGTTTTACTACAAAGGGCCAACCTAATACTTTTAGCACAGATTATCTATTAGGTTTCACAACTATCTGTGATTTTAGATAGTAATTTTGTGCCATAGAGCGTCAAAACTTTTATCTTCTTGGTAAGAAAAAATATTCCCTAGAATGTCTCCTCTTTTATATTCTTTTCTTGGGCCATAAAAATATCCTTCGAAATGTGATGTAGGACGTTTGTTTTTCTTCCAATAACTGGCGGAATAGCCCAATTCAAGAAAATACCCAATGTCTGTCAAGAAATGTTTGTCGTGAAATTCTTAGTGAGTCTTCAGAAAATTGAAGGATATCAAAATAATTATATTTGTATTATAAGAAGAATATAAAATAATGCTTGTTGTTATTATTGTTGTAAATAATCTACCACGAACTTGCAAATTACGTAAAACTTCTCATCAGAAAACGTTTTTATGACTCGTTAAGTTAATCCTTACGACTCTTTTCATTATCTTTCCAGTTTCGGGTTACGCATAAGTTTTGTATAAAACTTGGAATGTTTCCGAATTGTGTTAAGATTATTTAAAATCATTTAATCATTCTAGTTATCAAGTTTATTGTGAGCTGCTAATCAAACTCTATTTTGTCCAGGGCATGTTTGGAGCCAGAGGGAGGGGAGGTGGTATGGCCCCTCACTAGATCCACCATTGGCCTTGCTTGCATAATTTGCTGAAGCTTAATTATTAAGCTTCAATATAACATATTAGCAGATGCTAAAACAAATGATTTTAGTCGTGCGCATTTCTAGGATTTTCTGTTTTGGAGAGAGGGAGGGGGGTTAAGTTTTTTTCTTTTGATTTTGTTTTGATTGGGTTGAGATTGTTGTTTTGCTTTTTTCTTTTTTCTTTTTTGATTTAACCAAGAAATCGAAATCGTACCACTTTCTAAGAAACTCTGTGGGCTTCTTAACAAAGCTTAAATTTTTAAATAGAAGTACAAGAAAGCCTAGTATAAAGACTTGCTGGCAAAACGACACCCAGTGGCTTAAGGGTATTGAAAGAGGATGATACCTTGTTATCAGCTACGGAAGTGAACTCCTTTTTTGTTGGTATTTGTACCACCTTTCTGTCAAACACCAGTTCAGAAATCGAGTCTTTCATTGCTGAAGCAGAGACTGGTGATATAGGTGAAATTTCTGAGTTTGCCGTTTGCAAGGGACTTCAAAAGCTGAATAGGAACTGTGCGTCCTATCCTGGTGAGCTTCCTTTAAAGTTGTTATGTGAATTTGCTATTTACCTTGCCAAGCCACTCTCCTCCATTATTAACCAGTGTTTCCAGGAGCAGGTGTTCCCTAGTGTTTGGAAGAGAGCATACGTTCCGGCCATACCCAAAGTGAAGAGTCTCAAATCTTGCGACCATCTCCAACCTGTCTCAATAACCCCAAACCTGTCTAAGGTGGCAGAAACGTTTATATACCGCGAGCTGATGTCACAGGTTTCTCTTTCTCTTGACCCATATCAGTACGGATGCTCAAAAGGAAGCCGCACAACTGTTTACTTAGTGAGAATGTATCACCTTGTTGTCGAGTGGCTTGACCGAGGAAGTGCAACTGTCGATCTTCTCCTAGTGGATTAGTGGATTACTATAACCAAACTTTATTGAAAAAATAAGATATTATTGACAAAATCAGATGTATTTTAAACGTGGATGTTCTTATTTCTGAAAACTAAAACCTATATTTATTAAAAAATCAAATATTATTAATAAATATCAGATGAATTTTAAACAAGGATGTTCTTATTTCTGAAAATTATAACCCAATTTTATTAGAGAAATCAAATATTGTTGAAAAAATCTGATGTATATTAGATGTGTATGTTCTTATTCCGAAAACTAAAACCTAACTTTATTAAAAAATCAAATATTTTTATTAAAATCAGATGTATTTTAAACGTGGATGTTCTTATTTCTGAAAACTAAAACCCAACTTTATTAAAAAAATCAAATATTATTAATAAAAATCAGATGTATTTTAAACGTGGATGCTCTTATCTCAGATAAGTAAAACCCAATTTTATTAATGATGTATTTTAAAAGTGACTGTTTTCTTCTGAAAACTAAAACCCAATTATATTAAAGAATTATTTACTAAGATAATTTCTTAAACCACATTGGTCTGACATCACATAAAGAAAGAAAAACGAGCGAAAATGGGGTTTTTATAGGCCAAATGAAGATACTGAAAAAACAAAGCGAATATTTCGAGAGGACAAACGCCTCTCTTCTTCGGCGCGAAACGAAACGATGTATCAATAAAAGCCAAAAATTAAAAGAATTAAAACCAACAACCTAACAACCATAAAAGCGAGTTATTCGCTAATATCCGCGATTCGCACAAAATCCAAAAAAATATGAACTGCCATCGACGGATACTACCGAACAACTGACAAAGAGAAGGAACCGATTCATTCACTCGAAAAACAAAACGAACCAGCAATTAAATAAGTTGGAGAATAGAATAAAATATTATTTATACAATCAGATGTATTTTAAACGTGGATATTCTTATTTCTGAAAACTTTAAACTTAACTTTATTAAAAAAATCGAATATTATTAATAAAATCGGCTTTATTTTAAACTCGGATGTTCTTATTTCTGAAACTAAAACCCAACTTTATTAAAAAAATTAAATATTATTAATAAAATCCGATGAGTTTTAAACGTGGATGTTCTTGTTTCTGAAAACTAAAACCCAGCTTCATTAAAAAATTAAATATTATTAATAAAATCAGATGTATTGTAAACATGGATGTTCTTATTTCTGAAAACTAAAAACCAACTTTATTAGAAAATCAAACTTTATAATAAAATCAGATGTATTTTAAGGAATGGATGCTCCTATTTCCGTAAACTAAAACCCAACTTTATCAAAAAAATTGAATATTATTAACAAAATCAGATGTGTTTTAAACGGGAATGTTCTTATTTCTTAAAACTAGAACCCAAATTTATTAAAAAATTTAATATTATGAATAAAATCAGATCTATTTTAAACGTGGATGTTCTTATTTATGAACACTAAATACCAAATTTATTAAAAAATCAAATATTATTAATACTGTCAGATAAAGTTCAAACGTCGATGTTTTTGTTTCTGAAACTAAAGCCCAACTTTATTAAAAAATGAAGTATTATTAATAAAAAACGTGGATGTTTTTATTTCTGAAAATTAAAACCCAACTTTATTAAAAAATCAAATATTATTAATAAAATCAGACGTATTTTAAACGTGATTGTTCATATTTTTGAAAATTAAAACCCCACTTTATAAAAACAAATCAAATATTGTTAATAAAATCAGATGTATTTTAATTGGATGTTATTATTTTTGAAAACTAAAGCCCCACCTTATTGAAAAATCAAATATCATTAATAAAATCAGATGTATTTCAAACGTGGATGTTCTTATTTCTGAAAACTATAGCCCAACTTTATTAGAAAAAAGATCAAATATTATTAATAAAATCAGATGCATTTTAAACGTGGATGTTCTTGTTTCTGAAAACTAGAACCAACTTTATCAAAAGATTAAATATTATTAATAAAATCAGATTTATTTTAAACGTGGATGTCCTTTTTTCTGAAAACTATAACCCAACTTTATTAAAAAAATTAAATATTATTAATTAAATCAGATGCATTTTCAAAGTGGATTTTCTTGTTTCTGAAAACTAGAAACAACTTTATTAAAAAATTAAATATTATCAATAAAACCAGATGTATTTTAAACGTAGATGTTCTTATTTCTGAACACTAAAACCCAACTTATTAAAGAAAAAATTAAACATTATTAATAAAATCAGATGTATTTCAAATGTCTTTTCAAAAGTATTGCTTAGTATCGGGAAATGCATAAACTCAAAATTAATAAAATAATATCTATTCTAAGTGATTATATGACAGCCCTATGGGAGAAATGTGAGAATAATGTCTTTTGAAGAGTATTGCTTAGAATCGGGGTATTCATAAACTCAAAATTAATAAAGTAATGTCTATTCTAAGTGATGGTATGACAGCCCTGTGAGAGAAATGATAGAATAATGTCTTTTGAAAAGTAATGCTTAGTATTGGAGCATGCTAAAAAGTCAAAATTAATAAAGTAATGTCTGTTATAAGTGATGGTATGATAACCCTATGATGGAAATGATAGAATAATGACTTTTGAAAAGAATTGTTTAGTATTGGGGTATGCATAAAGTTGAAATTAATAAAAATAATGTCTATTCTAAGTGATGATCTGACAGCCCTATGAGGGAAATGATAGAATAATGTCTTTTGAAAAGTAATTCTTAGTATTAGGGTGACAAGCCCTATGGGATAAATGTGAGAATAATGTCTTTTGAAGAGTATTGCTTAGAATTGGGGTATTCATAAACTCAAAATTAATAAAGTAATGTTCATTCTAAGTGATGATATGACAGCCCTGTGAGAGAAATGATAGAATAATGTCTTTTGAAAAGTAATGCTTAGTATTGGAGTATGCTAAAAAGTCAAAATTAGTAAAGTATTATCTGTTATAAGTGATGATATGACAGCCCTATGATGGAAAATGATAGAATAATGTCTTTTGAAAAGTATATCTTAGTTTTTGGGTATGCATAAAGTCGAAATCAATAGAATAATGTCTATTCTAAGTGATTATATGAGAGCCTCATGATGGAAGTGATAGAGTAATGACTTTTGAAAAGTATTGCTTAGTATTGGGACATGCATAAAGTTGAAATTAATAAAAATAATGACTATTCTAAGTGATGATATGAGAGTCCTGTGATGGTAATTATAGAATAAGTTCTTTTGAAAAGTATTGCTTTGTATTAGGGTATGTATAAAGTCAAAATTAATAAAGTAATAGCTGTTATAAGTGATGATATGACAGCCCAATGATGGAAATGATAGAATAGTGTCTTTTGAAAAGTATTGCTTAGTACTGGAGTATGTTAAAAAGTGGGAATTAATAAAGAAATGTCTATCCTAAGTGATGATTTGGGAGCCCTATGAGAGAAATGATAGAATAATGTCTTTTGAAAAGTATTGCTTAGTACTGGAGTATGCTAAAAAGTTGGAATTAATAAAGTAATGTCTATTCTAAGTGATGATATGACAGCCCTAAGAGGGAAATGATAGAATTATGGCTTTTGAAAAGTATTGCTTAGTATTGGGGTATGCATAAAGTTGAAATTGATAAAGTAATGTCTATTCTAAATGATGATATGGCAGCCCTATGAGGAAGAAGATGGAATGATGTCTTTTGAAAAGTATTGCTTAGTATTGGGGTATGCATAATTTTGAAATTAATATAATAATGTCTATTCTAAGCGATGATATGTAGACCGGTGAGGGAAATTATTGAATAATTCCTTTCGAAAAGTATTGCTTAGTTTTGGGGTATGCATAAAGTCAAAATTAATAAAGTAATACCTATTATACGTGATGATATGACAGTCCTATGATGGAGATGATAGAATAATTTCTCTTGAAAAGTATTGCTTAGGACCATTGGTACAGCCACAAGCATATTTCATGTCATTTTAAGATACGTAAAAAAAAGGTGAATAATTTTCCAAGTAAAAAAAAATCAGTCCAAAAAAAAGTGCTACTACAAACATTATTTTTCTAATAGTAAAAGAAACGACCAAACATGTCTTTATCCTTCCCATTTTACAATTTGAAAATAATAAATGCAAATTGTTTTGTTTTAATTATGTTTCATGTCATTCTAAGATATATAAAAAAAGTTGAAGAAAAGACCATGTTCAAAAAAATAATTAAAAAAAAGGTAAAAAAAATTAACCTTAAAAAAATAAGGGGAGGGGCCCCAAAAAATTGGAGGGAGGGGGTCCCTTGAGGTTGAGGTCCTTGGTGGTTAGGGTCATTGGTGGCTGCGATCCTTGATGGTTCAAATCCATAACCATCTCACTAGTTGATTTCTAAGGATTTCTAAGGATTATTCTGAGTTTCTATAGCAAAATTCTTTTCTTGGCATCTGCAACTTTATTAGTTTCAACTTTTTAGTATACTTTAATTGTAAAGAATATTTTATATCACCCACATCCCACATTATGTACTTGTCTATTATAGCGATCACAGCCAAGAAGTAAAGCTAGGTCAACTCACGTGATATTTTCTTGGCACCTACGACTCTGTTAGTTTCAACTTTATTAGCATACTCTAATGCTAAAGCATATTTTATATTGGCAAAGCTGCTCACTTGATAGTTGTGTATTATGCAGAACACAACCAATCAGTAAAGCTAAGTCAAGTCGCAAGATCTTCTTGGCATCACTAACCGTTTCCATAGATTGAGACCAATGAATGTTATTCTAACATTTATGTTAAGTTGTGTGAGACTTAGGCTACCTTAACTAATAAATAATTTTAAAAATAAGAATATTATGGAGCTCTGTCTCATTCCTATTATTCAAATCATCATTAAGTTAGTTTTATGCAAATGAGTTATCATTGATACCTCTAATAATGTAATCAATACTGGACGAGATGCAAGATACCTTTAAGCTAGAGGTTATTAACCTGTTTGACAGCTTTTGACTCACATCTAGTTCTGAAAGTACTAGATACCTGTCTGGCAGGTCTTGTCCCGTTGAAACTGCACACATATTCTTGTATAATTCACGCTAATTTATACAACACTACTTATGAGGTGGCTGCCCCTTCCTCAAAGCCTTACTCTTTACGCTAAAGTTTTGTCTTATTGTCCCAATTTCAGAAAAATGACTCTTGAAACATAAGGGCCGTTTAATTAAAATAAAAGCCTTTTTTTAGGAGTTCTAAGAAACTTTAGTGTAAAAAGTGAGGTATTTTGAAGGGGGCAGCCCCCCTCATATGTGTAATAATTCGATTCTGCTCCATACTTGCAGTTGAGAAGCCTCTTTTTTTCATTTAATTTCTATAAGAATCCTTAGTTTTTTCAGCTTTTTCAATAATTTTTAATCCTGAAACAACTAGAATTGTTTAATATACGTCCTCGAGTTGACCTGAAAAATAAAACTTATTACTATTCCAAAAAATATATCTGTGCTCTTTGATAACCTGGACACTTACACTCATTTGATTATGTTAGATTGTAAGAGCAGAAGCAGTAATAGTAGTATCTCTGAATTTAGGTTTAAAGCATAATGGACAAATTGCATATCTGTAGGGATTGACTTACCCAATATCCCAAGAGACGTATATGCTTGACCATCCTACTATGCTGAACAAAATGGCTGTCTCGAAATTTTGATTGGAAGAGTCTAGAAAATGAATGGACTTGGGAGGAGGGCTGCTTGCCCTTCCTCCCAATTTTGACTCTTGAAAAGTGCAGTAAAACTTTTAATTTCTAATCGAATTAGCTCCTTTAAAATTTTCAATGATATGGAACGGTGTTGCCTATGATGCTACTTATAAACCCTTTTGATAACCTGTATGTGTATAGATTTATCGTTTATGTCACTTATTGCAGTAACTGTAGTGGTAGTATTAATAGTATACGAATAGTACCTTCTAACTAGTTCAAAATTCGCCCCAACTTACCCTTAAAGGTTTAACATAAAAATGTAAGTCGTTCGTGAGATATTGCTATGTCACCTTTTTTAAAATCTAAATGGTCACAGTTCTTTTTGATTTAATTCAACATCCGCCTAAATGTTCCTTGAAAGCTTCTCCTTAATACCCTTAGCTTGCGTACTAGCAATAGTTGTAAAAGTATTAGTAGCAGTATGCACGTGTAACCTTTGATTTCTTCAACATCCCCTTCGACACACACTGTAAGTTTCAACTTAATACCAACAACCGCTCCTGAAGCATTGCTGATACGTCCTTTTGACAATCTGTGTGGGCGTAGTGTCTTTCGATTTAGTTCAATACTGTTTGAATATATGTTAGTTTTTCACCTTAATATCCTTAACTTTAGTTGCAGTAGCAGTAGTAACAGCGGCGATGGTAGTAAAATTAATAGAAGCATTAGGAGACAAATATATTCTTTTGGTTAGTTTAACATCCACCACAACAAGTTATGTTTGTTTCAACTTGACTCACCAAACTATTCCTAAAATGCTGCTGTTATGCCCTTCTGACCACCCGCATACAGACTTTTTACAGACAGATACAGGCTTGTTGTTATTCAGTTCACCTTACCCCTTCAAAATTCCCTAGAAATTTGACCTTCATACCATTAGGCATAGTTCAAATACTAGTTACAGTAGAAGCATTAATATTACCACTATTAGTATTAATAGTAATAGCACTAGTACAAGCAGTAGCATTAGTACTAACGTATTGGCTGATATATCCTTTTGATAACCTGTATATTCATATACTTCTTGAAATTTTCATCTTAATGCTCTTTACCTTACAAGTAGTTGCGATAGAAATAGTAGGTGAAGTATTATTACTATTGTTATTATTATTACTATTATTATTATTATTAGTAGTAGTAAATCTAGCATTGGTAGTAGTATTAATAGTAGCGTACATATATGTGCCTTTCGGTCAATTGATCTTCCCCCTTAAGTATTTTCTGAAAGTTCCAACTTAATACCCAAACCCGTTCTTAAAATACGCTATTTTGACGATATGCATCCGCATAGTGTATTTTGGTTTACTTCTAACTTCCACTCAATATTCTATCAAATTTTCATCTTCATAAACTTAGCCTAAATAGCAATAGTATCATAGTAGTAGTGTTGGTAGTGGGAGAAGTAGTAGCAGCAGTAGTGTTATATCAATTGTAGGAGTAACAGAAATAGTAGCAGTATTAATAGCAGAAGTAGCACATCCATGTTGTCTATTGGTCAGTTGAGCCCCAGAAGTTTCACCTTGACACGGTAAGCCATTCCAAAAATATTGCTGATGTGCCCTATAGACCCCCTTCTGACGCCTTTTTCATCTTGATACTGTTAACCTTACAAGTAGTTGTAATTGAAGTAGTAGTTGTAGTAGTTTAGTAGCGGGAGTAATATTAGTAGTAGTAGCAGTGCTAGTAGTAGAAGTAGCAGTAAAATCACGTCATTTTGACAATCTGCATGCACGTAGTGTGTGTTTATTTAGTTCAAATTCCCGCTCAATAATCTGTAAAATTTTTACCCTCATACACATAGCCTTAATAGTACTTGTATCATAGTAGTAATGATAATAGCAGGAACATTAGTAGGAGTAATAGTGTTACATTAGTAAATGTAGCAACAGTAGTAGCAGGAATATTAATAGCAGTTTTAACAGGTACATGTTGCATGTTAGCAGGTAATAGCACCAAAGACGTAATTACTAGACATTTTAACAATGCCTGAAGAAAAAAGATGTCTCAAAATTTTGATTGAATGCTTCTTCATGATGTCTATTTGGAACAAACTAGTAGTCTCAAAATTTTGAGCAGATGCGTTGGGGGAAAATAGGACGTCAGGGGGAGGGGACGGTTGCCCTCCATTACTTTTGATTCTTAAATGGGAAGTCATTTTCGATTTCCATTTAAATGTTTCTTGGGTACTTCATTTTATTTGCTGCGTTTCAAAGGGTACCAGGATAAGTTAGCTGATTTTGACGCAGTTTATCCCTTAATTCACTTTATTTTTGGTTTCTAAGTGCACTAGAATTAGTAAACTGTTATGCCTTCTTTAGATATCCCTTGATCCTGATATTAGTGAATTGCTATTTTGAGTTTTGATTCAAAAGACCATTCTGAAGTAATAGCCGATCGCCCATCGCCCTTGCCATCGCCCAATGTTCAGTGTTGCCAAATTTTGAAGAAAACATCCCTCGCCGATCGCCCAATCTTTCAAATTGATTACAGTGTTGCCAAATTTTGTCTCCTTTAATCTAAAGCACTATTAAAAATAATTTAAAACAATTGACTCACAGCAGCGAAGATTTTAAGGGGCCAGACTATACTTTTTGGGACTAAACCTTATCTGCTTGACTAGTAGCTCATTTTAAAGACCATTTTCCGCTGATTCATAATATATATGTCTTACCGCGTTTAAAATTCTTGAATTCAATTTACTTCCTAAATAAAGTTTTTTTCTAAGAAATTCAAAATCTTTGCCTTACAAAAAAGCGGGCGATGGCCTTGCTTTGCCTTGCTTTGGCTTATTATGTCCTATACAGTGTTTTTATGAAGTGAAAAACAATTTACCATAACATTAGCATAACATTCAATATTTCCTTCATTGTTACAACTCTTTGTGATTTTTTCATTTAACCAGGGCGATTTTCTTATCGCCCTAGTCTTAAAATTCCAGCCATAAGGTCAAAAAATGAAAAAAAGGTTCATATTCTTCTCAAAGCGTGGAGTGCTATCATCAGACGGATGAGACATTTCAAATGAGCTGTCAATCACCGCAAATGGGAGCCCAATCACAATAGACTCACAACAGAGGATATCCTAAGGGGTCAGACACTTCTTTTCGGGACTAAACCTTATCTGCTTGACTAGTAGCTCATTTAAAGTCCATTTTTCGCTGGTTAATATATACGTCGTTGTCATACAAGGATTTTGAATTTCTTAAAAAAAACTTTATTTGGGAACTAAATTAAATTCAAGACTTTTAAACGCGGTAAGACGTATATATTATGAATCAGAGAAAAATGGGCTTTAAAATGATCTACTAGTCAAGCAGAAAAGGTTTATCCCCAAAAAGTAGTGTCTGATCCCTTAGAATCTCCTCTGCTGTGAGTCAATTGTGATTGTGCTCCGATTTGTGGCGAGTGACGGCTCATTTGAAACGTCTCTTCTGCCTGATGATAGAACTCCACACTTTGGGAAGAATAGGAAACTTTTTCTCATTCTTTGACCTTATGGCTGGAATTTTAAGACTAGGGCGATAAGAAAATCGCCCTGGTTAAATGAAAAAGTCACAAAGAGTTATAGCAATGAAGGAAATGTTGAATATTATGGTAATGTTACGGCAAATTGTTTTTCAGATCATAAAAACACTGTATAGGACATAATAAGCCAAAGCAAGGCAAAACAACGCCATCACCCACTTTTTTGTAAGACAAGGATTTTGAATATCAAAAAAAAAAATTATTTGGGAACTAAATTTAATTCAAGACTTTTAAACGCAGTAAGACGTATATATGATGAATCAGCAAAAAATGGGCTTTAAAATGAGCTACTAGTCAAGCAGATAAGGTTTAGTCCCAAAAAGTAGTGTCTGACCCCTTAGAATCTCCTCTGCTGTGAGTCAATTGTGATTGTGGTCCGATTTGTGGTGAGTGACAGCTCATTTGAAACGTCTCATCCATCCAATGATAGTACTCCACGTTTTGAGAAGAATAGGAACATTTTTCTCATTCTTTGACCTTATGGCTGGAATTTTAAGACGAGGGCGATAAGAAAATCGCCCTGGTTAAATGAAAAAGTCACAAAGAGTTGTAGCAATGAGGAAAATATTGAATGTTATGATAATGTTATGGTGAATCTTTTTTCACTTCATAAAAACACTGTATAGGACATAATAAGCCAAAGCAAGGCAAAGCAAGGCCATCGCCCACTTTTTAGTAAGACAAGGATTTTGAATTTCTTAAAAAAAACTTTATTTGGGGACTAAATTAAATTTAAGAATTTTAAACGCGGTAAGACGTATATATTATGCATTAGCGAAAAATGGGCTTTAAAATGAGCAACTAGTGAAGCAGATAAGTTTTAGTCCGAAAAAGGAGTGTCTGACCCCTTAGAATCTTCTATGCTGTGAGTCAATTGTGTTAATGTATTTTAATAGTCCTTTAAGTTAAAGGAGACAAAATTTGGCAACACTGTAACATTTGAAAGATTGGGCGATCGGCGAGGGATGTTTTCTTCAAAATTTGGCAACACTGAACATAGGGCGATGGCCAGGGTGATGGGCGATGGGCTATTACTTCAGGCTGGTTTCAAAAGAGCATCTTCCAGGGTACCAAATGCTTATCTCTAGTGAGAGCCCACGGGTTATCCAGGAATATATTACACTTTCTTCCGTTTTGAAGTAATTTTCATATCTTAGGAGAGTTTAGTTAACAGCTTTCAAAACCGAACATGGGATCAATTCAGATTTCGTAGACCCGGTGATGTGCTAAGTCGAAGCAAAACCCAAGACAAAAAACAAGAGAAAATTTTGTCATCACTGCCGAAGAGCTTCTCTGGTAAGTTTATCTGTCAACATTGCCATTAGGTAAGTTATACTAAGTTTGTTCATTGTAATCTGTAAGTTTGCTAATGACTAGACTTAACACAGTGCTGCCAATCTCTGAGTTTTTTTTTGTGAAACAGCCTCTTTTTAAGCTTACTTTTTTTCTGTCATGTGTTGATCTTATCTTTACTCTACACATGATCCTAGAGGAATCTAATTAATGAAAACAATTCTTGTACGCACTCTTCGTGGACGTCGAGAAAGGGTTCCATTCATTGGATTGCCAAACCCTGCGGAGAGTCTTACATTTCTATGGCATTCTGAGAAGCTAGTCCGTCTAAAAGTTCCTATTAACGAAGAGATGGGATGCCATATTAAAACCTCTGATGGTTTTATCCGCTCACAGGAGCTAACAAGCCAAAGCTTCATGAATTCCTTAACAAACTTGCGCTAAGATAGCTGAACAATTCCAACTACAAATCAACAATCCAAAGACTTATGTTATGTAAATTAGTAATTCACCCATGGAAAAATAACTAGGAAAGATATCGGACAGGTGACAGAGTTTAATTACTTAGGCAGTACAGTTTCTTTCCAGCGGTGACTCTGAAACAGAATTACGCACCAGAATAGCCATAGCCAACGTAGCATTGTAGAAATTTCTACCAGTATAGAAATCCACAATGTACTCACAGAAACTGAAACTTCCAGAGGAATTTTGGTCTGTTCTGAATTACTCTACAGAATTATTAAAGCTAGCTGTTGAACAAGTGTAAGGTCATACCACATTTGAAAGTAACTGTCCTCACTGAGTCTCAAGGATCGGCCGGAGAAACCATGCGAGCAACAACAAGATCTGTACTTAAACATGCCTACCAGACGTCACTTCTCCTGTGAAGTAACAAAGATGGTGATACCTGGCACATATACCCCGTATTTCAGATCATATATTCCATGAAATACTCCTACACTGGTGTCTTCCAACGGGAAGGCACCTGTCTCCAAAGAAAAACCTAAAAACACTGTATGTAAAACTTTCGAACGTGACAGAAGTGGGGCGCGTGGGACGAAATCTACGCAGTAATCCACTTGTGAAAAGCTTGGAGCCGAATCACTCACGCCCTGTGTGCTTCTTGAGCAACTGGAGTAACTAAGGTCTAAGGTAAGGTTATTCTATTCTATTAAAAAAAAAGAAACTGACTAGGATGGTCTATAGGAGTATGTATGATAAATAACCAAAGATTGAAAAAGATTCATCCATGGTGGTTGAAGTGGCAGGTGCAACCTTGTAAAAGACGAACAACTACCCATGGTGGCAAAAAAAATTAGCATGAAGCCCCTAAGGACGTCATAGAATTGGAGCAAATAGTATACCATTAGAATTGTCTCGGCAGAAAACTCTATACAGGAAACTTACAGTACTTTGGGTTAAACAGCAAAGAAAATTCTTTGGCTTGATCATCAAGGAAAATCAATTTTTTGCATGGTCACCATCTGTGTCCTCAGTTAGCAGAGATTAATTAACAAAACACACTATTTACAAGCACAAAAACAATAATAAAAAGCTTATTTAAAATGAAATGTTCGATAAAACCTGGATTTTTGTACACAAGATGATGAATGGCTTCATAATCGTTGACTACAATAGCATTAAAAGTAAAAACTTTACGATGATGCTAGTTGTAGTGATGTCAGCATCTATTTCTCCTATCTATGTGATTTTTATAGATTGTAGTATCTGCAATTGCAATGTGACACTAACAATGGCACTTTTTGTGCCATTTCTCAAGGGGTGGGGTGAACGGGCTACCAGAACATCGTAAATAGATGTTCTAAGGGTCACAAAAAGCTATTGCTTGTATCTACGTACTTTCTATAAATTAATCCATCTTTAAGTGCCAAATGGCACTTAATCGGCACTTTTGGTACTATGTCTCAAGCAGAAAAGCTGGGGCTAGTCACCTACCATAACTTCTGAGAGACATGTTTAATGGCTCATTTGAAAGCTAATGGTCATACCAACCTTCTTCTTATCAGTTTTACTATCTGCAATTGCCATATAGCACTAAAAACGACACTTTCGCTGCCACTTTTGAGTGGAAAAGCATGGACGCATCGAACAATACCATTGTAGTAATTATAGTAAAAGACCCTTAGCTGGGGGTTTACAATAGCACCTCCCGCATACTCCCCCTCCCACTTCCTTTAGTAAGTTCTATAAATCGTCTGCTTGTCCGGGGAGTACTGCATTATTAGCAGAGCTAGCGGGCTACCACACAATTGTAGTGAGATGTTTAATGGCTCATTCAAAAGCTATCGCTCATATCTACGTGATTTTTAGAAAATCCTGCCGTCTGTAACTTACATCATACAATTGTCAAAATCAATGTGTGTAAACTTTTTCTTTCTATAGTATTTTATATTAAAGAACGAACTTTAGCCCATATTAAATGCAATATTAAAATAAATCATAATTATATTATGCATCACAAATTATCTTTTGACAATATAATATGACACAAGTACCTTTTGAAAAGTTGCTTCTCTTGGCATGACACTATATTCATCTGAGCTTTCTGCCTGATTGTATTTGGTTCGTCTTTTAATATTTGAACAAAGAAAAATATATAGGCTTATTTTTGTGTCATTATGGGTAGAAAAATATGTCATGTCAAGTAAAATTGAATAAAGAACGTATTCGTACACATAGGTTTAGATCTCATCATTCATCAAGGTAAACAATACTTTCGAAATTCCATATAAAATGTTGCTTACTCCATCCTCGACCCCTTTGTGGTCGAAGAAATTTAAGAGGATGGTTATTCGATCGAATATGGAGGGTTATAAAACTTTTTGAAAGTCAGTGGTGGTTGTAGAGCAATCCGCCCTTTTTTCTTGGAACATGGATGCCAATGTGTCTGTAGCCTAGTAAGAGGCGAACCACAGTCGATAGTAACCAAAAGTTAAAAAAACACCTTTTGAAAAAAAAGTGCCTAGAGAGAAAAATTGTCATCTAACAGAAATTCAGGAATGGTAACTTTTACTTCGGCTAACCTTAAAAGTAAAAGTTTACAACAAAAAGAAAATTAATGTGATTTCATAAAAAAGACTGAAACCTCTTGAAAACAAGTTCACATCAAAATGAAAAGTGCAGCATTAGAATCAGCATGGTCTAAAACCTAGAGAAGGGAATAACCGCCCCCCACCTTGAACAACAAGGAAAATCACTATTACGTATGGGTAGCACTGATGCGTCTCCTTTTTTATTTCTTATCTACCAGGACTAGCGAGCTATAAGAACATTATAGAGATATGTATAATAGCTCATTTTAAAGGGAATTGCTATACATAGTCACTTTTGTAATTAACCAAAAATAATTTTTAGAATAAAATCAACTTTTACGAAAAACTTTATTTTTGACTACTTCCCTGCCTGATTCTCAGTGGTTTGTCATTAAAAGTCATAGGCTTTTCCCTGTTTGCCATCAATCATGGTTGCATGGTTGCATTATTATTATACAAATTGCAATATATGCCATGAAATAAAAGGCCATTTTTCAGTTTTCGAACATTTCCTTTGATTAGAATGTTAATTTTTGAAAATTAAATCTGATTAAATTTAGCTAATATAAAATAATACCAGTTTCATAGCAATGATTCCCTATTCTGTATCGTCAATTATATATAGTACGTAAAACAGCCTATAGGATGACAAAAAAAAAATGTAAATTTACAATAATTAAAAAGCACAATTCGTTTGAACAAAAATACACTTTGAACCATTTTAGTAAAGAGCAAATTCTAAATCACGGTTACAGCTTTGCCTGCAACCTTGTAAATGGCGAGCCGCAGCCAATAGTAGCAAAAAGTTAAAAATGTGTTAAGAAAAACCTAGTAAAAGGCAAACTAACCCCAAGATAACTAAAAATTGAAAAAATACGTTTTTAAAGAAACTCCCTAATGAGAAAAATTGCCTTCTGACACTGATCCAGGAATGGTATCTATTGTTTAGAGTAATCTCGTAAAATAAAAAAAGCAGGTATAAAATTATCTTTTTTATTCTCGTAACTTAAAAAGTAAAAATTTATTGCGAAAAAAATTTATGAGGATTTCAAAAAAAGCCCAAAACCACTCGAAAATGACGTTAGATTAAAATGAAAAGTATACCATTAGAATCAACATGGTCGAAGACCTACATAGAATGATTAGAGTTTTCCACCTTGAACAACATGGAAAATCAGTTTTTTCTGTTTGTATTATATAAAGGATCTGTATTATTCAATATAAATGTGGATTTCGGTAAATTGGTTTAAGGTTTATCTTAAACCTAGTAGATAGACTCATTGCAATTGGTGTTTTATACTTTGTTATGTTGATTTTTCAATGTTCTATGCGTCATAGATGTAAAACCGATACAATAACTCCTGGGGGGGGGAAGAATTATGTAATTTATAATCTTGAAATGTGCTTAGATAATTTAGTTTAGTTTTACTACTGATGACGGTCTAATATTTCTTAACATTGGACGTGATCGTCTCTCACTATGTTGCTAGCTACCACTGCAACCCGGATTACTAACCTATACTATAATTAAGTGGCGTATAAAATTTAGTATAGGCAAGAGGTCGTTCTTTATTATAACAACCCGGAAAACCATTAACCATTAAAAATAACCAGATTACAAACTTTCTTGAAATAGTAAATGATGGGCCTCAAACAATCAAGTAGTTAACTAAATCCAACGTATGTCATGGTTCATTTTTCCAATGATCGTCTTTTAATGTAATTATATTTCTGAGCATAGGACTGATCGTCTCTTAATAGGTTGTTAACTACTGCTGCAACCCGGATTCACATATATCGTTATGAGAGGCATCGTGGCCGAGTGGTCCAAGGCACTGGTGTAAGCCACCTTTCTCTTCGGAGGCGTGGGTTCAAATCTTACCGCTGGTATACGATTATGATTTGTGTACAAAAATCAAACATCTTTGATAAGACTGCAGTATGAAAAGACATCAAAAATGCAGTTTTTGGTGGAAATATTTATTATCTTTTAGAAATAATTTATTTTAGTTGCAAAAGATTTTTAACCCAATTAATTTCCTCTAAAATGAGCCATTGAACAAATCTCTACGATGTTCCAGTGCCAAGCTATCTGTGCAAAAAAAAATATCCCGTTTAGGCAGAATGTTGTAGTAGCTGCCACTTTTCTTGATTTTCAAGCCAATATATTTCCCTTGCTGTTCAATCCAAGGACAGAAATTACCCTATATAGGGGTTTCGGACAAGGTGGTTCTAATGGCATAATTTTTGTTTCTTTTGTTTCTTTTGATCTGACCCTTTTTTTAGGAGCTATGGGTTTTTATATTTCTTAGCATTGGACGTGATCGTCTCTTACTAGGCTGCTAGCTACCGCTGCAACCCGGATATGCTATATCATTACAAACCGGAAAAAGCTTACGGCTTTTTCTTCTTTGACATACTAAGAGACGAACCTCAAGCAATTAAGTAGCTAACTAAGTCCAATGTATGCAGTGGTATGTTATTACCATGATCGTCTTTTAGTGTAGTTTTAAATGAACCATTGAATAACTCTCTACGATGTTCCAGTGATAAGCTATCTTTGGAAAAGAAAGAAAAAAATATGCCGTTTAGGCAGAATATTGCGGTAATTGCCACTTTTCTTGACTTTAAAGCTAATATATTTCCCTTGCTGTTCAAGCCAAGGGATAAAAAGTTT
>JAQQPU010012509.1:0-25915 GCA_029168905.1 Artemia sp. Kazakhstan ARC1039 | reverse complement strand
GTGTCCCAAACCCAATAACCATCGACACCAGGACCCGAACCCCTGTCCTCAGGACTTCTAGTCTAGCACTTTGACCACTCGGCTAGGACGGCTCAAAATTAGACAATACCGTCAATAAGACCATATTTTTACCTCAAAATCTGTCTGGATTTGTACCTATTACTATATTTCTATACTTCTCTAAAATTTATGTTACATTTTAGGTAATTGGAATAAAACCCCTCAGCCTTCTGCATGGAATGGGAATTTCGTTTGTCAGTTTTGTTGGACAGTATGGATATGATCGAGTCTTATCTGTACTTGGAAGGCATCTCAGAGACTTCCTTAACGGTATAGTACCTTTTTTGCCTGAAGTAGCTTTCAATGGTGGATATTAATTTTTGAAACATAGTTCATATGAGTACTAATAGAGCTAGCCCCTCCTAATTAGAGCTAATTAAACATATCAAATCCTCGTAAGACTGCTGAACAACTGTACTTAATGTCACAACACTCTTGAAATGTACAATTTTTGAATACATGCCTAAAAATAAAACTTTTGTACCTCAGGATAGGTGTGCACGTCATTGGACTTCCGTGTAACTGAACCCCGTGCAACTGAGCCCGTGTAACTGAACCCTGGTGCATTTGACCCCAGGATCAACTGAGCCCTCTGTTTAACTGAACCCTTGCATAATTCAACCCACGTGCAATTGAATCCTCGTGTAACTGAAACCTCGTGTAACTGAACCCTCGTGCAGCTGAACCCCCGTGCAACCATACCCCGTTTAACTGAACCCCTATGCAACTGAACCCTCGTGCAACTAAACCCCCGTTTAACTGGACCCCTGTACTACTTAGCCACATTCCCCTAAGCCCATTTAACTGAACCCTCGTGCAACTGAACTTCCAAGCAGCTTAACTTCATTTAACTAAGCCCTCGCTCAAGTGATCCCTCGTTCAGCCGAGCCTCCTTTTAACTCAACCCCTGTTTAACTCAAAACCCGTTTCACTCAACCCTCATGTAATTCAACCCCATTTATATCAATTCGTTTTTGACTCGACCCAAACCAAGGCCTAAGAATTGGTTTGAACTAGCGCTCAATAGAAGCTCAAAATGTGCTTCTCGCTTCGTTCGCAGTTTCTAACTTCTACTTATTACCTATTTGGGTAACCCCAAAACTTTTCTATATTGAAAGAATCTTTCAGGAATGGATGTATCACCAAAACCAAGGCCCCAAAATCAACCCCAAAATAAAGTATTTTCTGGCTTTATTGCAAACTATGAGTTTTTCAGTTAGTGTTCGGGTAAAGATTTGCCAAGTGGAAAGTGAAAACTTTGATTTTTTACCCGTTTTCCTCAGCTCTTTCAATTTGATTTTTGAGGTTACATAAAATTATTTCAACCACATAAGATCAACCATAAAATGACATTCACCTTCATTGGGGGGGGGGGGAATAAAACACTGATTCTGAATTCCTCGGATGGATACCTATTCCAGCGCCCCAATGATATTCAACTGACCCCCTAGTGCAGGAGAAAAAAGAAAAGAAAAAGAAGATACATCCGGGTATCCGGCACTTTTTCGTAATTCCCAATAATTTGTTTCGTAATTAATCTTAGTGCTGAAATGAAAATAAATAACATTCCTCGTGAACGAATCAACTTTGTATTTGATTGAGTTATTTTCACTTGGTAGTTTTTTCAAAACGTTTTTGGGTTTTCGATTTTCAAAGGTGATTCTGAATGGAGCATCCCAGAGGGGGATTTTAAACACCAGTTTAGGGGTTTTTGATCATGGAGATTTCACTGGTGGCCCTATATAGTTTCAAGGCTTTACACCCCAGAAATGAAACCAATATCGCGTTTTGGTGCCATAAGACATTTCATGATGGTGTTGCCATTGACGAAACTACAAAAACTCTATAAATATTAGCTTTCAAACGACCCTAAAAACGAGATGTTCTTGTGAATTATTTGTACTGGAAAAATAGAACAGAAAAAGGAAGACTTATCAGCGTTTCCAAGTCTTTTTAAAAATTCCCATAAATTTGCTTCTTCAATAAACTTATACTATGAAGTTGAATTTAAATAAAAACTATCATTCCTGAAAAACAATCATGCCGTCAGTATTAACAGCAAGGTTTTCTTTAAACGAGGGTTCAGTTGCACGGGCTGAATTGCATTTGGGTTCAGCTGAATGGGAAGGAGCTGCATGGGGGTTCAGTGGAACAAGAGTTCAATTAATTGGGGTTGAGTTGCGCAAGGGTTCAGTTACACGGACTTTAGTTGCACGGGGTTCAGTTAAACGAGGGTTCAGTTGCACATGGGTTGAGTTGTATGAGGGTTTAGTTGAATAGGGTTGAGTTGCACGAGGGTTGAGTTGCATGGGGGTTGAGTTGCAGGACGGTTTAGTTGCACGAGGGTTCAGTTACACGAGGTTTGTGCTGCACAGGGGTTGAGTCACACGGGTATTCAGTTGTATCTGGGGTCAGATGCAAGAGGGTTTATTTCCATGGTTTCAGTTGCACGGGGTTCAGTTACACAAAGGTTGAGGTGCAATGAAACCCTAAGGAAACCATTGGACTATGATGAAGTCTAATGCCGTTTCTTTGCTTCCTCTTTTTTTTTTTAACAGAATGAAAACTTTGTCATGAGCAGCTTTTCTTTATTTTTAAAATACAATTCCGTCATGTCATTTCATCATTCACTGAAAACTTCGCTCAATTTGCCGCCGTCTTGGAATTTTATATCTCCTTAAATAGGTTTGTTTTAATGACGTTCATCTATCCTCTTTAACGTTTCCTCACTTTCAAGACAATGACGAAGCTGTGGAGTGAAAAAGGAACAGAAAGATTCATTGGATGCTATGATAAGGGTTTGTGTGTAAATTTTATAAAAAAAACAAGCTAAGACTTTCGTTAATTTTCAATTCATTTTTTTTTATTGGACGTTATGATTAGGGTTTGTATGCAAATTCTTTAGACAATTAGCTAGATTTTTCTTTGCTTGTCAGTTTTTTAGTTTGAAGTTTTTTAATGCTATAATGGTGATTAGTTGGCTCTCAAATAATCATTTTGATATTTAATTTTATTCTACACTTTTTAGACGATCTTCTAGTGTTTCAGTTATCTATCTGCTCTCTTTAAGAGATCAATAATTCTATATCTTTTCTCAAAAACAGCTTGATAGTTTTTCTTGAAAATTGGCACACTAGCACTTTTTGCCCTGAAAAAACACGATCTAGATGGGCCGTAACTCTGGGAAAATCCCTTTTTTTCATGGGCGTCAATCAACTAAAACAAAACGGAATAGAAAAAAAATCCGGCTTTGGGAAGATTCATTTTTTTTCCCAAGGTTGTCGTATCGAACTCATCGTCTTATAAGATCGGAAAATAGCTCATTCATGACATCATGTGAAATTTCCATCAAGAATAAATTTGCATAGATCAGAATAAACTATGAAAAAACGCAAATGATTTAAATTCAGTTAATCGTCCCGGATAGATTTATAGAGCAACAATAAACTTAAACAAAGAAAAGTAGATAGAAAAACTGTCATCTTTGTAATCATTTTTGAATAGAAAAGCCAGTACGCTGTTCAATCAAGAGTTAAAGAACGGGATACACATTACATGCGACAGTGAGTATCACAACGAATCACGAAGAAATGATGTTCAACGAAATCTGCGGTTAGAAGACAAGCGACAGTGAGAATCACAATGAATCGCAATATCTATGGCTAGAAGACATGCGACAACGAGCATCAATGCTCAAAAGTTACTGAATAATTGGATAAAATGAGCATCACCAGTAATATTAATCGCTGAGGGTGATTCCGTCAGTGCTTACCTGTTCAATTCCAAAGTAACCATAGTAACAAACTATATTTGTCGATCAAAAAACTCATCTCTGAAAGTATTTCAAAAATATTTCGTAAAAAAAATTATGCATGTTGATCTTGAACTGGAAGCATTTGCAAAGTATATTCTTCTAAAAAGTGATGGAAATGGAAATGGAAGGAAATGGAAGGAATGGAAACCTTCTAAAAAGTGACTTCAATGAAATTTAATTACCTGAGGATGTAAACTCCAGTGACACCTTAATTGAAGAAATATTTTGAAATTACCTTGCAAATAGAAGTTACAATGAAATAAAGCAACGCGTTATTTTTGCGCCGTACAGCAAATAAGTAAGTAAAACTAATACTGAGATTATTTACCGCCTTCCAGGAGAAATTCAGATCCTATAAAAGTTATGATCCTCTGAAGGATACACAGGTTGGAGGAATTTCATTCACGCCAGAGTTTCTTAATTTAATTGAAACTCTGAATTTGCCACCCCATGACTAAGACCTAAAAAATAACACGACAATTATGCTAATGCAAAATCTGGATGTTTCAGAGGATATGTGCAATGAAGAGTGCCTGGGCGCTACTGAATTACTCAACAGCCTACTTAAAGAAAAAAATAACTACTGGGAAAAAAAGCTTAAAAAGAAGTTGACACTAATCTGCGAATAGAAGACAAGCGACATCAAGAATCCCATATTCTCAAGCCTACCACGTGCCGAGAATCCTAAACGTAAACACACTTCAAATGTTCATTACTTGCATATACGGTATGCCTAAAAGTAAATCTTCTAAACCCATAAGAAATCTCATCTGGAACAAAGCTCAAATAGGTATCTATGGATAAGTAGATGGATTGAGAACCTTAGCATAAAATGCTTAAAAATGATTGAAGACATAAAAATAGCCGTAGCAAGAAGTCGAAAGCCTTGCCTAATATTCCAACAAATCTTTGCGCACAATTCCTAAAATTATCCGTTCTTATGCTTCAACTCTATGCCGCTATAATAATAATAATAATAATAATAATAAAAATAATAATAATAGTAGTAATTACAATAATAATAATAATAATAATAATAAAAATAATAATAATAATAATAATAATAATAATAATAATAATAATAATAANATAATAATAATAATAATAATAATAATAATAATAATAATAATAATAATTATAATAATAAATAATGATAATAATAATAATATTATTAATAATAATACATTTATTATAAGCCAAAAAAATAGGCCATACAGCACAGTATTCTTAAATACACTCAACAAGAAAAATAACATAAATATCAAGTTTCACTCATTGATGTCAACGCTTCATTTGCATATTTACATAACTGCCTGATTGTCCTTTTTACAGTCGTCTGCAGGATCTCCGGGAACTCCAAGTTACCACCCTTAAAACACTTTCCCCTTAAAAGAGAAAGTTGATGGCACTCGGCGAGAATATGGGCCATATCATCAATACCTGGTTACATCTGGGGCAAGAGTAATCCGCATCTGCATCTGCGGCCATCCTTTTTCTTTCAAATACTCTTTTTTCTATTTTTTTAGTGGCAGGCAATTCGCTCGGATCCAAAACCAAGTCCTTAATGTCTCCGCCGGTAATCTTAGTTTAAAACAATATTCAAATCCAAATTATCTTTTACTTGGGAATAAAACTTCAATGTCTCAGAAGTTTTAACTGCCTGGGTCCACATTTGGACTTCCCGGTCTTTTATTCTTTCTATAATCTTAGCCAAAAACGAATCGTCCTCATCTAAGGGTCCTAGCTCCTGATTCCAAATATAAGATAATCCTACCCCATCTAAAATATTTTTTGTTTGATACGGCCACGATCTTTTTTGTTTCGACCATAGCTTCTCCAGATAAGCTGCTTTTGCTAACCTATCTTCTGGCAGACTTGGAACTTTTAGCCAATACTGGATCATCTGTGCTGATCTACTCATTCTCTCAAAATAGTTAGTTGATTTTGCTAACATACCTTCTGGCAGACTTAGAACTTTTAGCCAATACCGGATCATCTGTGCTAACCTACTCATTCTCAACGAAAATATTCCTAGGTTACCTTTTATTGTCTTATTCTGGGTCGTTACGTGAAGACAAATTAACCTTTTAAAGTGTTGCAGCTGAAGTGATTCTAATTGTGCTGCCGGGTCATGCCCCCAGAGTTCAGCTCCGTAATGGATAGTAGGTAAAACTTTAAAATGAAAAACATTTACGCATTTTTAGATCTTTTATACTTGAAAGCCTTGAATTACGTAAAATGGCAGCTGAAACTGTTTTCTCACTCTCAATCATCTATTTTACCTGATTTTTCCATCCTCCGTTTGCTGAAAGTGTTACTCCCAAATACTTAAAATTTTCGCTCTCTTTTACTTTTTCCCCTTTATAATGAAATTCTACTTCTTGATCATCATTATTCACATAAAGTCCTCTAAAAACCACAATCTTAGTCTTTTTGATATTCAATACTAGTTTTTTTCTATCTAAATATTCTTCTAATATACTCAATAAGACTTGGAGCTCCTCTGGTGACTTGCCTATCAAACACCGCATCATCAGCAAAAAGCAACAGGGATAATATTAGGTTCCCTAGTGACACCGTAGGGGCCCATACCTTTTCAAAATGGTCAACAATATCATTTATATAGAACGTGAACAACCTAGACGAAATACTGCTACCCTGTTTTACTCCTTTTCTAATTTCAAACGGCGACGATAAACCCTTCCCTAAAATTTTCACTATGCCAAATGTCTTTCTATACATATCAGTAAATACCCTAACAAAAACCAATTAATCGTTAAGTGAAGACCGATTAATCTTTTAAAGTGTTGCAGCTGAATTGATTCTAATTTTTCTGTAGGGTCATTCTCCCAGAGTTCAGCTCCGTACTGGATTGTAGGTAAAATTTCAGAATGAACAACATATTTATGCATTTTTATATTTTTTATACTTTAAAGTCTGGCTAAAATTTGGTGTTTTTCCCGAATTTATGAAAATTACTAGAAAATTACTGGTTCCGCTTTTTAAGGGCGGAGAAAAAAATTCGCCGAATGATTATAGGCCTATTTCATTGTTGCCAGTTTTATCGAGAGTTTTTGAAAAATTGATTAGTGGCAGGATGGTTGATTTTCTTGAGAATAAAAAGTATTTTAGTAAAACTCAGTTTGGATTCCGTAAAGCAATGTCGACAGATCAAGCTCTTCTTTTTCTCACGACTTTTGTGAACGATGCTCTCGACCAAGTGTGGAAAGTTGCATCTGTTTTTTTGGACATTGTGAAAGCCTTTGATAGTGGGCCATGAAATTCTTCTGGTGAAGCTGAGGAATTGTGGTTTTCCAGGTATCTTTTATCGTCTATTGGAATCTTTTCTCTAAGATCGAAAACAGTTTGTCAGTGCTAGTGAAATCAAATCACAAGTTAAAAGTGTTGAATTCGGTGTCCCTCAAGGGTCTGTTTTGGGGCCACTACTGTTTCTTATATATATTAATGACCTGCAAAATGCTATCAATGGACTGTCTTTTGATTTAAAATGTAGTATACTGGAGCATCAAGATCTATTTTGCCTTATTTTGCTGATGACAAGCATCTAACTGTTGCTGCAAAAACTGGAGAAATGCTTTTACAGAATCTTCAGACTGGCATGTTAAACATTGAAAAATGGATGAGGGTTAACAGAATTCAGCTAAACCATGCCAAATCTGATTTTGTAATGCATGGGAGAAGTAGCAATTACTACCCTTGGATAGACAAAATACAGTTTGGTGAAAATATTCTGCCTCGAGAAGTTTCGACAAAGTATTTAGGGGTGATTGTTGATGAGTGCCTTAAATTGAAAGAGCACATTTCAGGTGCTAGCGGCAAGGTTGCAAGACGTATTGAGATGATGAGGAAACTGAAGCACTTTTTTCCTGAAGATATTATGAGATTGCTTTATTTTTCTTTTGTTCACCCATACCTTCTATATGGTTGCCTTGTGTGATCAAGTACGTTTTTAATTTACCTTCGTCCCCTTAGAAGTTTACAAAATAATGCCCTACGTGTTTTAACTGGAGATAATCATAATATGTCTGTTAGACATAGATATAATCAAGTAAATATATTACCGATTGCTGGATTATTATAATGCTCTTTTTATGTTTAAATATACACACGCGTTATTACCTGAGTGTTTTAGGGAAATGTTTACAAGTGGTGTTAATTTTCATAACTACTCGACTAGAGCATCAACACTAGTTCGGCGACCTCAGGCTATTACAAAGTGATCCGTTTTTTCCATAAGACATGTTGGCCTTCGGGTGTAAGAACCATTACCTCAGGCAATTTTAACCATTGATGAGCTAAATGAATTTCGTAGTAAACTAGAAGGACAGTTTTCGTCTACATATGAGTTTTAATCCTTGCTGAGCAAATTTTCTCTCAAGTGATTGTGACACTTTTTTTTGGGAGGGCGACGAGGAGGTAGAACAGAACAATAATTTTCAATTTTGTGTCTTCGGTATCCAGTTAGGCCGTAAAATTTTTAGAAATTAATTTATTTCGTTTATATTTATTTATTTTATAATTATTTTTTGCCCTTTTTTTGGGGGGGGGGAGGGGCTAAGGATGGCTGGTAGTAATTGTGTATGTAGGGTTTTGTAAAGGGTGATGTCTGCCCACACAAGTTTAATAAACTTCGGGTTTTGTTGTTAGTGTGTTTTATTTTTTTTTTTAATAAAACCCTTTTTCTCTCTAAAAAAAAACCTTGAATTGCGTAAAATGGCAGCTGAAACTGCTTTCCCACTCTTAATCATCTCTTTCACCTGATCTTTCCATCCACCTTTTGATTAAAGTGCTACTCCCAAATATTTAAAATTTTCGCTCTCTTTTACTTTTTCACCTTTATAATAAAATTCTACTTCTTGATCATCATTATTAACATAAATTATTCTAAAAACCAAAATCTCAATCTTTTTGATTTTCAACGTTAATTTTTTCTATCTAAATATTTTTCTAAAATGCTTAATAAGATTTGGAGCTCCTCTGGTAACTTGCCTATCAACACTGCATCAAGAGCAAAAAGCAACAGAGATAATTTCAGGCTCCCTAATGACACAGTAGGGGCCCATACCTTTTCAAATGGTCAACAATATCGTTTGTATACAACGTGAAGAACCTAGACGAAATAGTGCTACCCTCTTTTATTCCTTTAATAATCTCAAACGGGGACGATAATCCCTTCCCTAAAACTTTCACTATGCCAAATGTCTTTCTATACATAATCAGCTAATATCCTAACGAAAAGTCTTGGTAAGCCTATCTTTAACAGTTCTAAACACAGGAGAATCCAATCAATACTGTCGAAGGCTTTTTCTAGATCTAAAAATGCAACGTACACCCTATTCTTCCCTTTTGCATATTTCTCTACAAGCGCCTGTAGCTGTAGGACTAACACTCTGTCAATAGTATTACATCCATCTCGAAACCCTGCCGGCTCCTCCTTCAAAATCCTATATTTTTCTAACCAATGAGCTAATGTAGGATCTAGTATTCTTTCTAATATTTTGCTTAGATTAGGTACTAAAGATATCGGTCGATAATTACTGTGATCCGCTGGGTCTCCTTTTTGAATAGCGGAAAAATCAAGGATGTTTTCCACGGCAAGGGCCATTCTCCAGAAGCCAGAACTGATTTGAAGATTGGCAAGAAGATGGGCATAAACAGAAGTCGGAATTGTTTCAAGATCTTTGTTGGGACTCCATCGCTGCAAGGTGCTGAACAATCTTCCATGGCGCTTATGCATTCATTTATTCTTTCAATGTGGGTTTTATCACATCATAATCGTGTTCTTTCAGTGGGAGACTGATCTCCTTCTCTGTATTTGATAATTCGTCGCTGAACCAACAGTCAAACGAATAGTCTTCCTGGATCGCGTCGTTGTAGTTTTTTGGCCATGTTTTCGTGTCAGGCAATTTTGGCGTGGCTAGGGAAACCTCTTATTTTATCTTTCTCCAGAAAGGCCGCATATCACTCTTTTCATGAAACTGGATTAAATCCTCTTTACCTTTTTGAATAGCCAGTCTCTTTTTCTGTTTTAAAAGGCTTTTATACTCCCGGCAAATATTTTTAAACCTTGTTACTAGTCTAAGCATATTTTCCTTTTTTTCATCTTCCCTCAAAATCTTCAATTCCTTAATCAATTCTAATTTATTTATTCTAAATTCCTCATAAAAAAATTCTAGTCCTTGCAACCTCCTTTATTTCCTAGAACTGGGCCTGCTATTTCATGTACAATATCCGTAAATTCTCCTATCAATCTATCTTGGTTTTTATCTTCTCTAATTCACTTAGCCTTATAGCTACATCATTCTCTGAAAACGCTTCACTTAATTCAACTTTTTCCTCTGTAGACCGTTTCCTAGGTATCTGACGTCTAACTTTTTCATTATAAATCCGATTCTACCTGGAAATATCCCTTCTATGTGACGCACTCCTTGATCTAATTCCTAAAAACACCAGTAGATGAACCGATCCTACTAGCTTAAGCACATCCATCATTAAGGTCATTTGGATCCCAGCGAATATCCACCAAAACATAATCAGTATAACCTCCTTAGCCCCAGTTACGCATGTAAACTCACCCCGACTTTTATCCTTTCCAAACCTTTCATTTCCAATCATCACGCCCTATTCTGCGCATAGTGTCAGCAACCTTCTTCCCCATTGATTTATTCTTCTTTTTTCATCCCTGCTAGCTCTGGGAATCCTGTAGACGGCTGGGACTGCTGACGGAATACCTGGAACTAAGACATCTTTTAATTCAACTTCATCACTAGTACAAGAATTAAAATTCCCCATTAATATCAATTTACCTTTTTCAAAATGAGCTCTTTTTTCTTCTATTTCTATTACCAACAAATTCCAAGTATCTTCATTTCGGTACGAGCTATTTTGAGGCGGAATATAAATCGATCCTATTACAATACACAGTCAATCCAAACATTCTAATCTAATCCAAATAACATTTCCTGATTTACTTTTCAGCTTTGCATAACTTTTGAAAGACTCATCTTTTATCAACAGTACAAAGCCTCAGAAATAACGATTGTTCAAAGGTAGCTCTCGCGATAAACTTTCCGCATTGAAACCTCTTACTTTTGGAGTTTCACTAGGGCAATGCCAGGTTTCTATTAATGCTACAAAGTCAAAATTTGACAACTCACTTTCCAAAGAACTTAACTTATTTTTTTTTTACACTGTAAATTCCAAGATACAAACTTCAGGGTTTGCGTATGGCCTTGCCCATCCTATTGGGCTCCGTAATCAGTCGGGGGGAAAGCTAACCGGTAATAATCGTCACTCCTAGTCCTATTAATACCCCTGTACTGCCAAGGTTGATTTCTCTGTAGCTGCCTGAACGGGCGTGTGTATTGTCTGTGAATTGGTTGCCAATTGCCAGCAGTAACCCGGCATGTCGATGGCTCATCATTTCTTTGGCGTATATTTCTAGCGGTGTGACTGTAAGTATTATCGACGGGGCTAATCTCGTTGCTCTTACGACCTCTCCCTGTTCCTACTGTTTTCGGCAAGTTGCTGCTTCTTTCAACTATCGTGTTCGTGTCGCTTTCATTACCAGATAAGTCCGACAGATGTGAAAGGCAATTCTGCACGGAGCTCTGGTTCTGGTTATTTTCATTCAAATTAGCGGTATTTGTGCCCCTGATCTCTGAGGTGCATTGCGCTGGGTTAATAGGGGGCCTAATTGGGTGGCTTACATTCATTTCTTTTATTTTTTTGACATTCACGGTCGCATGTGTACGTTTTACCTTCAATGATAAGCCTATCCCCTTCGAGCCGTGCATTTTGACCTTGTTCATGGGCTTGGGATAGCCTTGGCTTTAAATTTTGTCTAGCTTCGCATTGATACGTAGCGCATTCCGGAGCAACGCCTACGCTGTTCTGTTTCAATACAAAACCTTTCTTGAGAACCTCACTTCGGATTTCCAAGTCGTGCAACTTAACTATTAGAGGTGGAAACCTTGATCTCAGGTGGAAAGCATCCTTTATGTCCCTCCGAGCAAGCTGTAGGTTCGGGAGGCACCAGCTAAGAAACTCGCATAGCTCATCCTTCAAACTGGACTGGGACAGACCAGTCTCAGGGAAATTGTAAAACCTGAGGTTATAACGCCCTATTTCTGCTTCCAATGAGTCAATTTTCAGTGTAGAATCCCTGAGTTTGTTCCTCATTACTGCTAGATCGATCGAAACTTCTGATTTTTTTTTGTATCCAGCTGTGTGACTCTATACTGGATAAGCTGATTGAGAGTTGTGGGATCAAATCTAGTTTGAAATTTATTTCACGGATAAACCGAGAAATAGCTTCGGGATCTAATGCACCTGGAAGTTGAAGTGGTTGGGCCTGGCTCCGCTCCATTTCTGCTTGCTTATTCAAGATAAATAAGATTGCCTACCTTATTCTCTGCCAGCAATATTCTCCTGCAGTAGAGTCTATTTGTTGGGTCCCGCTTTAACCCGGGACACAGCTTTGTAGTGCTCTCTTCCTGAGTTGTCAACGAAATGAATCTTTTTCCGGAGACACTGCTATGCTGGGGGATGGGGATGTGGCTTACTTCTCCCCGTCGTTGCGAACTGTTTTAAACTTATAGATGTTATCGCTCTGAATGACCGATGAATATATGATCGCTCACCAAATATTTTGCTCTATTTGTTGTCATTTTGGAAGGTTTTGTCTCCTAAAGCTGTTTTGATCTAGTGATGGTTATCTGTCCACTTTCTTGTTTCTTCACTTCCAGAAGTATGACAAAACCGTGGAGATTGACAAAAGAACAGAAATATTGATTTGGCGTTATGACCAGGGATTTTGTGCAAACTCTGTAAAAAATAAGCTAAATATTTCCTAATCTGTCAACTGTTTTAAGTAAGAAATTATTTATGTCAGAAAGGTCATTCCTTGGCTCTAACCTCAAATAATTTACTAGTAGAAAATAATTTACTAGTGGTTTAATTCACTAGTGGAAAATACACTAATAAGCCAATACATCGCCAATTTAAGGTCTGTTTACCATAGAAACTGACTATAAAAAGGTATTGCTAAAATATACATATTGTTCTCAGAAAATAAAAAGTACAAGATTGCAAAAATAAACGAGATTGCAGTAATAACAAAAAAATCACAAAAAAGGAGAATATAATCGAAGAGAGTATAATCAGAGATTTCTAAACAATTGCAGATATAATTGTAAATAGTAAACATTTGTGGAAGGAAAAGTTACAAATGATTTCTCTCGGAATTTATTTTCAGAGAGGGATTCAATGGTAGACCCCCCCCCCCCTCCTCAAAAGCGGATGTATTCTTCAATACTTTCCATCAACGTTTACTCTGATTTATGTCTATTTATCGAGTAAAAATGTCTTAAAAATCAAACAAATTTCTATATGATAATACATAAATTATCATTATAACGCTTCAAATAAACAATCAAGTAGTGAGGCCATAATACATTTAAACGGTCAGATAGGAAATTAACATGCGATTTCAAACGATCCCAGAATACAAGCAGTCCCATGTTTCTAGCTGGCACGATTCCTGGGATTCCAGGTGACGCAATATTGTTTCAGTATTTCCATATGATTAATCTAGCTTCTCCAGTGCGGTCGGGATATTTAGCAAGTACTAATAATAGGAAATTAACAGGGATTTTAATGTCAGAGACAAAGGATGTAAAACTGTCACCCCGGGATTCCAGGTGTTCGAATATTTCCCATAGCAATCGCCAGTTGTCCCGATTCGTAGCCATTTTTGGCACATCTATTGTTTTCTTGTATTATCCTCCCTTCGTCCCACAGGATTCCCGTGACCATGTGTAATACATATGACGCCATCATGTGTGATAAGCAAGACTTCAGGAACCCATGGGAAATACCCGCTTGTGTTTGGAAACGGAACACACGTGGGTGTTACGTAATGATCGAGTCTTATGTAAGGACAGCGCACACCTTGCGTAATGACGGCACAAATCTTACGTAATGACAGAACATATTTTACGTGGTGACGGCGCATATGTTACGTAATGACAGCGCACGTTACATAATGGCAGCGCATTCATCACTGTCATATAATACTGTTTGATATTTTATTTTCGTCGAAACGTTCAAAACGTTTCTTTTTTCTTTTTTTAATTCTTTTTTTCTTTCTTTTTTTCTTTATTTGTTGTCCTCGCTGGCACTCGAAAGGTCAATTTCCTCCCAAAAGAACAGTGCCTCAAGCAACAGGACTAAACTGCTATTCCTAGTACTTTGTCCTGGTCAATATGTTCTAGAAATAAAACATACCCGTTATATCACAAGATAAACCTCTATGGATTGTGACATGTGGCAGGATTCCGAGCTCATGCCGTCTTCTAGTGTCCAAGCGTAACACGGAAGACATAAACGGGCAGAGGGGAAAATTCTATTTCTAGACACTACTGATTCCAATGCAAGCCTGCAATAAGAGACATTTTTAGCATTCCTTAACCATTACGAGATAGCCAGATATAAAAATTAAGGATCTACAATCCCATTTTCGCATAAGATTTGTCTAGAATTTACCTCCAATGGAACAGTGCCTCAAGCAAATTTTTTCTTTATTCTTTTTTATTGTTTTTTCTTCCTTTTCTTCTTTAGTTCTTTGTCCTCGCTGGAACTCAAAAGGTCAATTTACTTCCAATGGAACAATGCCTCAAGCGACAGGACTAAACTGCTATTCCTAGTATTTTGTCCTGGTCAATATATTCTAGAAATAACATATTCTCGTCAAGTCAAAAGACTCTAATTCTAATTTTCCAGGAATTAGAGTTGATATCGGTTATAAATTTCAAATTTAATTAGAAGAATCTTTAAAACGAGACTCATAAGTTGAAGTTTTACGACTGCTTAAGCAATCATTTTCAGGCAGACAAGATCGATATTAGAGATAAATTTACACCATCTCGTGGTATTTCCTAGAGCTATGAATGAAAATGCTTCATTTCTTTGAGCAAAGACTATGAATATTTTAAATCATCGTAAAAATATAAGGCTGCCCCCACCTCCCTAGCAATCATTTCCAGAGTGCAGGGTTGATATTAGATACACATTTTTAGGCACTATTGATGTGTTTCCGAGAGCCTTAACGCAAAATACAGAAGATAATTGAAAGCATGCTTGATTTTCACTCACCCCCTTCCCTCCACGGAAAAAATTCTTTTCACACCTCCACCTGAACTTTTAAACTATAGAACACATTACTCCATGCAATTCACGCTACAGTACCGTTATTTGACTGCCCCACACCCCAAAAAAATCCTTCCTAAAACATTTTCCAGAAATTTTTTACTAAAAATTATGCCTCATTCCGGTGATTCAAGTTTTCGCCACCCATACCTACGTGATACACCATTCAATTCACACCACCGTGGCATTATTCCATTTTTACATATTTTGATCGAAAAAAAAAACAAGTTCTGCATCCCTTGTAGATAGGCGCGTGAAACTTCAACACTAAGGTTCATTGAAGTCCTGTATTTAATGCTGTAACTTTTATCAAGACCCGTTTCAGCCTTTGGGAACGTCTTCCCCTTTTTAAAAATAAAATTTGCTTCAATAGAATACAAAATTTAGATTACAGGCGAAATTGTCGAGGATTTTCCACTGATACAGTGAATAACAAAGATTTTCTATTATTCGCCCCTGCCCCCCGACTCTTCACGAAATTGTAAAGTTGTTTAACTACTTGCACACATACACCAATCTTACCACGTTGCATATTGTATTTTTCATCGAAAAAGAAACAAATTCTACATTTCTTGTGTATAGGTACGTGAAACCTCAGTACTAAAGTTCTTTGATGTGCTGTATTTAATGCTGTAACTTTTATCAAGACCAGTTGTAGCCTATGAGAGTGTTTCCCCCTTTTTCAAAAATCAAATTTGCTTTATAAGAATGCAAAACTTAGATTACATGCAAAATTGTCGAGGATTATTCACTGATATAGAGAATAACCAAGATTTTCTAAGATTTTCCCTTCTGACTTTTCACGAAATTGTAGTGGTTATGATTTTTTTTAGATTGCACATGATTTCTTCAGTTTGGTCTTGATTTCTGGGGTTCAGTATTGATATCTTTGGTTGGATATGGATTTCTATGGTTCGATCAGGATTTCTAGGGATGCCCCTGATTTTTATGAATTCGTCTGGATTTCTAGGCATTGCTTACGATATCCATGAATTTCTCCTTCTTCTCTTGCATTGATTATGATTCCTAGGGGAGGTGAGTTTTCGAGATTTCTACGGATCGCTTATGTTTTCTTCAGTTTTGTCATGATGTCACTGGATTGGTCTGAATTCCTTAGGGGGATCCTGATTTCTTACAAATTTGTGAAGTTTTCCATACAACACTTATGATTTCTATTAATTCTTCCTGATCTCTATGTATTGACTATGATTTTTATGAATTCGTAGGGGATTTCTATGTATTAGTCAGGATTTTTTAGAGCTTGGTCTTGATTTCTACATATTTCCTTACAACACTTATGATTCCTATTAATTCTTCCAGATTTCTATGTATTGGCTGTGATTTATATTAGCTCGTAACAATTTCTATGTATTAGTCGGGATGTTTTAGAGTTTGGCCTTAATTTTTAAACTTTGCTCTTGGTTTCTACGGTTTGGTCCTGATTTCTACGGTTTGGTCTTGATTTCTAGGATCGGACCTGATTTCTACACTTTGGTCTTAGTTTTTATGAATTTGTCAGGATTTCAGGTGGATACCATTATTTGCTACAGTTTCATCTCGATTTTCTATGAATTTGTCGGGTTTGCTATGCATTGGTCATGATTTTTAGAGGTTAACTGTGACTTCTACAGTTCGGTATTGATTTCCAGGGTTTGGCCTTGATATGGATTGGTATGGATTTCTATGGTTTGGTCTAGATTTTTAAAGATGCCCTTAATTCTTATGAAGTCGTCTGGACTTCTAAGTATTGCTTACGATTTCTAGGAATTTCTACCGAATTTCTTTTATTGATTATGATTTCTAGGGGATTTTTCTAGGTTACAAGGGATCGTTTATGTTTCGTACAGTTTTGTATTGATGGTCTCTGGATAGGTCTGAATTCTTTGGGTTGATCCTGATTTCCTTTTTTTTACAAATTTGCGTGGATTTCCATACAACACTTACGATTTCTATTAATTTCTCCAGATTGCAATGTATTGGCTATGATTTTTATTATTTCGTAGATATTTCTATGGATTAGTCAAGAATATTTAGAGATTGGCCTTAATTTTTAAAGTTTGCTGTTGATTTCTACGGTTTGGTCCTGATTTCTATGAAATGATCTAGGATTTCTAGAATTGAGCTGGATTTCCTTAGTTTGGTGTCGATTTTTATAAATTTGTCCGGATTTCAAGAGGATGCCATTAATTTCTACAATTTGGTCTTGATTTTTATATGAATATGTCGGGTTTTCTATGTATTGATCATGATTTTTGTAGAGGTTGGCCATGATCTCTACAGTTTGGTCTAGATTTTGTGGGTTCGGTCTTAATATCTAGGGTTTGGTCTGTATTTATATGGCTTAGTCTGGATTTCTTGGGATGATCCTGATTCTTATGAATTCGTCTGGATTTCTAAGCATTAGTTAACACTTCTATGATTCTTCCCGAATTTCTTTCATTGATTATGATTTCTAGGGCATTGTCCTGTATTTCTAGTGACAAATTATGTTTTATACAGTTTTATCTTGGTATATCTGGTTTGGTCCGGATTCCGTGGGCTGATCCTCATTTTTTACAAATTTGTGAGGATTTCCATACAACAATTAAGATTTCTATTAATTCTTCCAGATCTCTATGAATTTGCTATGATTTTTATGATTTTATAGAGATTGCTGTGTATTAGTCAGGATTTTTTTAGAGCTTGGTCTCGATTTCTACACATTTCCAATGATTTCTATGGTCGTTTGGGTTTCTAGGGTTGCTCCTGATTTCTACAATTTGCTTTTTATTTTTGTGAATTTTTCAGGATTTCTTTGTATTGGTAATGATTTTTTAGAGCTTGACCATAATTTCTACAATTTGGTCTTGATTTCTATTTTTTGGTCTTGATTTCTATGTTTTAGTCCAGATTTCTAGGGTTGACACTGCCTTGTAGATAAGCAAGTTATGATTTTTCTTTGAACGCCCTGCCTTGCTTGGCTTTAATATTTCTTGGCGATAAGGCATAATCGGAGGTAAAAGAAGACTAAAACTTTTATTCTATACACGAGTCACCTTTGTCTCTTCTCGCTTTGTAAGAACATCAGGGATTATAATTTGTCCTAGAACACCACCCTTTCTTGGCTTAAATATTTTTTGGCAATACGGCATAATCCCGTTTTATGGAGGTTAAGGAAGACTAAAACTTATATTATTTAAACGCAACGTTTTGCCTATAAGTAACAAGTTTTTCTTAAGACTAAAAAATTTTTTTCTTGTAATGAACGATTTTTTATTAATACTAACAAAATTTAGTTAATACTAACCAAATTTTTTTTAAAAGTAACAGGTTCGTTTTGTTAGTAACAATTTTTCTTGGAAGTAACAAGTCTTCTTAATAGTAACAAATTGTTTCTAATAGCTGTAAGTTTTTTTTCTCCAGAGAATATAAACAGTTCCTATTCAATTCTGAATTTTCTCAAAGATGATGAAGAGGTCTCACTTTTTAGAAAGGTATTTTGGGTTATGACTGAACTTTTTTATTCTATAAGAAGTATTTGGGGGCGATGTTAAAATTTCTGTGGAAAAAAAGAAAAACTTGCTAGTTCTAAGAGAATTTTTTACCATTGACGGAAAAATGTAAATTCTAAGAGAAACTTGATATCTTTGACAGAAAACATGCTACTATTAGAAAAAATTGGTTACTATGAAGAAGAACAGGTTAGTTCTAAGAATAATTTGTAAGTACTAAGTAAAACATTCGTCAGTATTAAGAAAAACTTGTTACTTTTAAGGAAAAAATTGTTAGTGTCAATAAAAATATTGCTACTTCTAAGAAAAATAAGAAACTTATTACCATTAAGTGAAAATTGTTCTAAGAAAAATTTGTTACCTTTGACAGAAAACCTGCTACCGTTATGGAAAATTTTGTTACTATTAAGAAAAATATGCTACTTTTACACAAATTTTCTTAGTATTAACTAAAACTTTTGTTACTATTAAGAAAAAAACTTGTTACTTCTAATGAAAAAATTTGTTACAGTTAAAAAAAATTGCTACTTCTAATAGAAACTTGTTACCACTAACAAAAAATTGTTACTTCTAAGAGAATTTGTTACTTTTGACAGAAATTTTGCTAGTATTATAAAAACATTGTTAGTAATGAATAAAATTTTTGTTCTTATTAGAAAAAGACTTTGTACTTCTACGAAAAATTCTGTTGGTATTAAGTAAAACGTTGTTAATATTAAGAAAAAACTTGTTATTTTTAAGAAAAAACTTGTTATTTTTAAGAAAAAAATTGTTAGCGTTAAGAAAAACTTGCTACTTCTAAGAAACAAACTTGTTACCATTAAAAGAAAAACTTGTTACTTCTAAGAGTAATGTGTTACCTTTGACAGAAAACTTGCTACTATTAGAAAAAAAATTGTTCCTATCAAGAAGACCTGTTACTTCCAAGAAAAATTGTTACTATTAAGAAGAACATCTTACTTTTAATAAATTTTTTTTAGTATTTATTAAAGCTTTTTTAGTATTTAGAAAAACTCTGAGAAATTCTGAGAATATTTTGAGAAATTCTGAGAAAAAATTCGTTAGTGTTAAAAAAACTTGCTACTTCTTGGAAAAACGTCTTGTTTAAAGAGTATAAGTTTTAGCCTTCCTTAACCTCCACAAGACGTGATTATGCCTTATTGTCAAGAAATATTAAAGCCAAGAAAGGATGGTGTTCCGGGAAAAATCATAATCCTTGACGTTCTTACAAAGCAAAAAGAGACAAAGAAACCCTGATAAATACATGAAAATCAAGAGCAAACTGTTGAAATCAGGAACAGCCCTAGAAACCCAGACCACCATTAAATCATGGGCAGTTTGTAGAAACCAAAACCAAGCTCTAAGAAAATCCTGACTAACACAAAGAAATCCCTTAAAAGCTTATAAAAAACTCATAGCCAATACATAGAGATCTGAAAGAATTAATAAAAATCATAAGTATAATATGGAGAACTTGTAAGAAATTAGTAATTTGTAAGAAATCAGGGCAAAATCTTACAAATTTGTAAGAAATCAGGATCAACCAAAGGAATCTAGACAAAACCTGAGATATCAAGACAAAACTGTAGAAAAAACAATCTTTCCGGAGAAGTCCAGAAAAACCCCTAGAAATCATAATCAATGCAAGGAATCAGGAGGAATTCATAGAGATCGTAACCTATGTTTGGAAACCCGGAAGAACTGATAGAAATCAGGGGCATCCCTAGAAATCAGGACCATGTCACAGAAATCCATACCAAACAATAGAAACCAAGACCGAACCGTAGAAATCAAGACCAAACTATAGAAATCATGGTCAACCTCTAAAAAATACGGCCAATACATGGAAAACCATACAAATTCATAAAAAATCGAGACCAAACTGTAGAAATTAATGACATCCTTTTGAATTCCGGACAAATTTATAAAAATCGAGACGAAATTGTATAAATCAGGCTCGATCCTAGAAATGAAGACCATACCATAGAAATCAGGATCAAACCGTAAAAATCAATAGCAAACTTTGAAAATTAAAGCCAATCTCTAAATGATCCTGACTAATACATAGAAATTTTTACGAATTCATGAGAAATTATAGTCACCACTTGGAAATCTGGAATTATTAGTAGAAATCATAAGTATTGTATGGAAATCCCCACAAATTTATAAAAACAAAAATCAGAATCAACCCAAAGAATTCAGACCAATCCAGGTACATCAAGACAAAACTGTAGGAAACATAAGCGATCCGTAGAAATCTAGAAAATCCCCTAGAAATCATAATAAATGCAAGATTTTCAGAAAGAATTGATAGAAATCGTAAGCAATGTTTAGAAATACAGAGGAATACATAAAAATCAGTGACATCCCTAGAAATCCACACCAAACCATAGAAATCCAGACCAAACCATATGTCAAGACCAAGCCCTATATTTCAAGACCAAATTGTAGATTTCAAGGTCAACCTTTAAAAAAATGATGACCAATACATAGAAAACCCGACAAATTCATAAAAACGAGACCAAACAGTAAAAATTAATGGCATCCCCTTGAAATACGTGCAACTTCATAAAAATCGAGACCAAGGTCTAGACATCAGGTCTGATCCTAGAAATACAGACCAAACAATAGAAATAGGGACCAAATCGTTCAAATCAGGACCAAACCGTAGAAATCAAGAGCAAACTTTAAAAATTAAAACCAATCTTTTAAAAAATCTTGACTAATAAATAGAAATCCTTACGGTTTTATATAAATCATATCAAATGCATAGAAGTATAGAAGAATTAATAGAAATCAGTGTTGCATGGAAAATCCCACAAATTTGTAAGAATTCAGGATCAATCCAAAGAATCCAGACCAATCCAGTGACATCATGACGAAACCATAGAAAACATAAGTGTTCCGTAGAAATCTAGAAAAATCCCATAGAAATCGTAAGCAATTCAAGAGATTCAGGAGGAATTCATAGAAATCGTAACTAATTCCTAGAAATTCAGACGAATTTACAAAAATCAGGTGTATCCCTAGAAATCCCGACCGACCCATAGAAATCCAAACCAAACCATAGATTTCAAGACCGAACCCTAGAAATCAAGATCAAACTTTAGAAATTATGAACGACCTCTACAAAATCATGACAACCATAGTTTCGTGAAAAGTCAGAGGGAAAAATCTTAGAAAATCTTGCTTATTCTCTATATCAGAAAAAATCCTTGACAATTTTGCCTGTAATCTAAGTTTTGTATTCTATTGAAGAAAATTTGATTTTTTAAAAAGGGGAAAACACTCCCATAGGATGCAACAGTTCTTGATAAAAGTTACAGCATTAAATAAAGCACATCAAAGAATCTTAGTGTTGAGGCTTCACGTAGCCATCCACAAGAAATGTATAATTTGTTTCTTTTTCGATGAAAAAATTAAAATCTCAACATGGTAAAATTGGTGTATGTGTGCTAGTAGTCAAACAACTTCACAATTTCTTGAAGTCAGGGGGAGCGAAAAATTAGAAAATCTTGGTTATCCACTGTATCAGTGAAAAATTGTCGACAATTTTGCCTGTAATTTAAGTTTTGTATTCTATTGAAGTATTATTTATTTTTGAAAAAGGTGGAAAGACTCCCAAAGGCTGCAGCGGGTCTTCCTAAAAGTTAAAGCATTAAATACAGCACATTAATGAACCTTAGTGCTAAAGTTTCTGGTGCCTACCCACAAGAAATGTAGAATTTGTTGCTTTTTCGATAAAAATATGTAAAAATGGAATAATGCTACGGTGGTATGAATTGGCATGATGTATCACGTCGGGATGGGTTGCGAAAACTTGAATCATCGGATCTAGGCATAATTTTTAAAAGGAAATGTCTGCAAAATATCTTAGGAATGGTTGTTAGGGGGTGTGGGGGCAGTCAAATAACGGTACTGTGGCGTGAATTGCATGGAGAAACGTGTTCTACAGTTTAAAAGTTAGGGTGGAGGTGTTAAAAGAATTTTTTCCGTAAAGGGAGGGGGAAGTGAAAATCTAATATGCATTCAAAGAAACGCTGTATTTTCGTTAAGGGCTCTCGGAAATAACTAAACAATGCCTAAAAGTTTGCATCTAATATCAATCCTGCCCTCTGGAAAAGATTGCTAGAAAGGTGGGGGCAGCCGTATATTGTCACGATGGTGTGTATTATTTATAGTCGTGGTTCAAAGAAACAAGGCATTTTTATTTATAGCTCTTGGAAATACCTCATAATGGTTTAAATTTATCTCTAAGGGGTTGGAGTGGCAGTCTTAAAACTCCAACTTCAAAGTCTTGTTTTAAAGGTTCTTTTAACTAGATTTGTAATTTATAACCGATTTCAACTCTAATCCTGGAACTTTCAATATGCCGAGTCCAACTCAGACTCCATTCAGCAAAAAAAATTACTCAACTGTCACTTCGACTAGTTAAGTCTAAGTTTTGCAAAGCGATGGTCATTTCTATATGAAAATAAAAACATCTTAAATGTTCCTTTATTACCTATACGATAGGACAAGCGCTAAAATGTTTATTTCTATCATAAAACACAGTTTATTCTAAACAAAGATTACGTAAAAATGGGGTTATAGATCCTTAATTTTGAGGTCTGGCTATCTCGTAATGGTCACCGAGTGCTAAAAATCTCACTAATTGCACGCTTGCATAGGAAACAGTACTGTCTGGAAATAGAATTTTTCCCTCTGCGCGTTTTTTGTCATCAATGTTACACCAGGACACTAGAAGACGGCATGAGCTCGGAATCTTACCAGGTGTCAGAATCCACAGAGGTGTATCTTGTGACGTCACGAGAAGTTGGTATTTCTAGAATATATTGACCAGGACAAAATACTTGGAATAATAGTTTAGTCCTGTCGCTTCAGGCACTGTTCCATTGGAAGTAAATTGACCTTTTGAGTTCCAGTGAGGAAAAAGAATCAAAGAAAAAAAGGAAGAAAAAAAGAATAAAAAAAGAAACGATTTGAAGTTTTCGGCAAAAAATAAAATATCAAAAATTATTATGTGACAGTGATGTGTGCGGTGCCATTACGTAATGTGCGCTATCATTACACAGCATGTGCGCCTTTATTACGTAAGATATGTGCTTTAATTACGTAATATGTGCGCCGTCATTACGGATGGTGTGCGCTGTCCTTGCATAAGACTCAGTCACTACACAACACCCACGTGTTTGCATTGTTCAGTTACAAGCGGGGAATCCCCACGGGTTCCTTAAGTCTAGCTTGTCACACACGATGGCGTCATCCATATGGCACGTCTTCCAGTAAACAATAGATATGCCAAAAATGGCTACGAATTGTAGCTTCTATTTATAGTGGGACGAAGGAAAGATAATACAAGAAAACAATAGATGTGCCAAAAATGTCTACGGACCATGACAAATGGTGGTTGCTAGGGGAAATATTGGAACATCTAGAATCTTGGGGTGACAGTTTTACACCTCCTGTCCGTGACTTTAAAATCCCTTGTTAATTTCTTATTATTGGTATTTGCCAAATATCCCGACCACACTTGAGAAGTTAGATTAATCACATGGAAATACTGAGACAATATTGAGTCATCTGGAATTCTAGGAATCTTGCCAGCTAGAAACATGGGACCGCTTGTTTTCTGGGACGTCTTGTATTCCGGGATTGAAATCCCATGTTATTTTCCTAACTGACCGTTTAAGTGTATTATGGCCTCACTACTCACTCTATTCAAGAATCTAGCAAAAATTACATATCCTCTAGGCGGTATTTAATAGAAACTCGCAATGCCTTTGGATTTTCCTTTTATAAGATACAATTCTTTAATACCTCATTCTTAGGACTGGGGAGGGGTGTTCAGAGCAATACAACTTGTGTAAGCAAGTGAAAGTCTAATGCACTTACAACTTGCAACATCTTCTGATCCACCGTTTTTAACGAACGATTTGAGAATACCTAAGTCCTAATGCTGGGTAGGGGGGGGGGTGGAACATCATAACCCGTGTAAAAAAGTTGAAAGTCTAAGAAATCTGAATGTGTTATATAAAATACATGATAAGTAGTTGAACATGAACTTCAAAATACTATTCAAAATCTACTAAATTGTTTTGATGACTGCAGTCTGATGCCAACAGTTTTGGACATCAAATAGTGCCGATAGATACGATAAGATAAAGTGTAAATACGAAAAAGGGGCTGTGAACACAAGAAAACCGGTAATCAAATAAACGAAAAATAGATTATAGTTTTCGTCGGAAGCGCTAGTACTTCTAGCAGACAATAATTTCAGCTAATTATAAACCACAAATAATAAATAGTTCTAATAGCTCATAATCTTAACTTTGGTTGGATAAGTCAGTAGTTTTATTTGAAAACCGGCCTGAAATTATAATTCTGTCCACCGGAGGATCCAGGGGGGATCAAGTACTTTTTTATGCATCTTCCTGCAAGATGCATAAAAAACTACATTTTAATGGACAAACTCCTTAGTTCTGTTGAACAATGCCGAGGTGTTGGACGGACATTTTTTAACAATATTGAAAGTATTGAACTTGGTTATCAAAGACCTAAATATTTAATCCCTTTAGACTACTCAGTATTTATAAAAGGTAACGCATTATCAAAATGGTTTGTTCAAAGTAAACATTAAAACTAAGATGAAGAAAATCAAATAAAAATTTCTGTTCAATATTTTAAATTTAATTTTGGGTTTAAATTTTAATACTAAAACCTAATATATTTGAAACCTTTATGCTTCATAAATGTAGAAAATTTAATCTTCTTCAACCTGACTACTAGATATATACAATCACTCCTGGGAAAAAATGATAATAAAACACAAAAAATGTTTTCGTTCACTGGAAAAATACAGAAATTCCCAGCAGTCCGTTCACATTAGTAGAATGTATCTATTGAATACTACCGGTCTTATAGGAAGACATTTCTACCGGTCCTATAGGAAGACATTTCTACCGGTCCTATAGGAAGACATTTCTACCAGTCCTATAGGAAGACATTTCTACCGGTCCTATAGCAAGACATTTCTACCGGTCCTATGGGTAAACATTTCTACAAGACATTACACCTTTTCAAAGAGAGTGAGTATCCTCTCACATAATGGAATTTGAGGGTCGATAAAGTGAAACTATGTCACTATTCTAGTTTCTCTAAACCAGTATTGCCTATGACTTAATTTACGTAGACAATGAACGATATTAATTAATGTTTTGAATAATAGGAGTATAAATGGTTCTAATTAGTGATTGGATTGTATGAAGGCGGAGAAAAAAAGGATTATGAAATTATGTCACTATTCTAGAATCGAAATACT
>JAQQPU010012507.1:0-25919 GCA_029168905.1 Artemia sp. Kazakhstan ARC1039 | reverse complement strand
ATAGGTTCTTTTAAGTTATTTCGGGTGAAAATATTGATTGAGTCCTTCAAGATTAAACTGTCAACTGTCGTAAATTGGGCTTAATGAAATATCTCCAGTATCTCTATTTATTGCTAAATTTTGGTTCATATATTTTTTTATCTCAATTACCTCTTTAAAAGTTTGTGGTACGCCAGTTACAGTTGATATTAAGGTTGCCTCGTCAAACAGAACTAGATGGGTCGGATTTACGAAAATATGCGAAGCCAAAGCCGAATCAAAGTTGTCATTGTTATTTTTTAATCTCAGGGACTTATCTATTGAAATTTTGTGCTCATGCAAACGTTCACCTAGTTGTTGATGGGTCCTACCAATGTAAAATTTTCCACAAGAACACGGGATTCTGTAGACACCACTACCTAGTACAGGGTCTGTTTTATCCTTTCCTGAGTTGAAAAAGTGTTCAACTTTTTGTTCGGTTTTGAAAGAAACAGAGAGATTATGTTTTTTAAAAATTTTTCCAAGTTTATCGCCAAGTTTCGGGATGTATGGTAAAACAATGAAAGTTTTTTTCTCAATTGCCGGTGTAACTGAATCAAGGGGGACAAGCTCCCTATTTTGTTCTTTTATCTTTTTTAATCGTCTATCTATTATATTTTCAATGAGTTTGATTGGGTAACCATTGCAGAAAAGAACATCCATGACATAATTTAATCCAGAATTTAAATGATTACGGGAACAAATTTTTAAAACTCTGTCGACTAAAGAGATTATTACCCCTCTTTTCACAGAAGGAGAGTGATGGGAAGAGAAATGTAGATATCGATCATTATGAGTCGGCTTTCTATATATAGAAAATTCAAGACTAGGATTAGTTTTTATAATCAAAACATCCAAGAAAGGCAGCTTACCTGAATCTTCGAGTTCCATTGTGAACTGGAGATTCGAATCAAAAGAGTTCAAATGTGCCAAAAATCTCTTAGAGAGTCTTGTCCATGTTCCCAAACAGAAAGGATATCATCAACAAAACGAAACCAGATAGAGTGTTTTAAGTGGAAACTATTCAAAGCAGACTGTTCTATGAAATCCATGTAAAAATTTGCCAAATAAGGAGACAAGACAGTGACCATGGATAAGCCCATTATTTGAAGAAAAAATTTGTTTCGGAATTTAAAATACGAGGAGAACTTGTTGCAAAGGCGGACAAGGGTCATTATTGTATCAATTTCCAAAGTTTTGTAATCCGACCAAGCTGAATTTTCCTCTAATTTTCTTTGTAAAGCCTGCTCACATTTATGGACATCGCCAGATTTTCACCAGATTTTACAAATCTCACATAGGTCTTTCAGACACATATTCCATTTAACAAAAACTCGTTTATCGGAAAAATTCTGTGGCAATGATGTGGCACGGGCACTATTCTTTTATGCATTTTATTACAAATGGAAAGACAATTCTGCAATTGTTTAGGGCAGGCTAAATAAGGAACAAATCGCGAACTATTACATGGCACTCGTCCTTTTACTTTTCGACACTAGCATTATGCAGTTTTCTACGTTATGTCATTTTTGGTTTCGGTACGTCGTTTTTCAGTTTCCACTCTTATAAGTTTTTCATATTCATTGAGTTAGGTTCTTTTCCCTTTATTTTCTGTTATCTTCTGTCACCTATCTTCTATCTTCATCTGTTATCTTCTATAAATTCCCCACAAAGTCCTAAATTGTCTTGAATTTTTGACAGTTCTTATTCCACTTATCAAACAAAGTCTATTTTGTACTACTATTCCTCCCCATTTTTTTTTAAAATAATAACCCCAAAAGTTATTTTTATTTAACAATTAATTTTATTATTTTAATTTTTTAATTATTACTAATTCAAAAAAATATTAATTCAGCATGCATTTATTTCACCGCAATATATACCAGTCATGCTTAATTCAAATTTTATATATGAATTTATGCTTATTCTTCCAAAAAGAATAATTTCTAAGCTTAAATTAACAGGAATGAACATGATTATAAAATACCCAAAATTATCTGATGTCTAAAAATACAGAAAGCAAGCAGCACTACCTGTATTTCATTTGGCCAAAAAAATAAAGAAAAGAAAATACATAGCATTATACCCCCAGATTAATGTACATCTTACCGTCTCAAAGCAAGGTCGTAGTTTAGACAAGGTCTGAACTGTAGTCCCCGATCGAGGGAATTCGTCTTCCGTAACAGTCAAGGGACACTTCCTATCTGGCACAGTAACAGGTACAATTTCTTCTTTGAAAGCCCCTTTTTGCACACCGGTTTCAGTTTTTTGCTGTGAACAGGCAGCAAATTCATCTTGCTCTGCCCTGCTTATACCGCATTGTTTTGCAACGTTTTCGGCTAGGAAAGAAATTAATTACTGTAATCAGTTGTGGCATAGTTGAGCATTAGAGGAGACCCCCCCCCCCCCATCTCAAAACTGTTATGCGTATCTCTATATTTGTCAATCATTTTCATGTATATCACCTGCTTTTTTGTCTAAACAAAAGCCCCTTAATTCCCAGACAGTCCTTACGCAATGAGTGATGAAGTTGATAGGAAGCATCCAGCTAAGATCCAATTGCTCGAATCCCGTACCACGGGATTGTTTTTTCAAAAAAAAAACACAAACATAAAATCAGGAGAGTTAGGGTTTATAGCGCACTTTTTGAGGACTAAGATCTCTTCCCCAAAAGAAAACGTGTTCTGATCAGCTGTTGTAACAAATTCACCTCGTTCTTCCCCAAAAGACATTATGAACGTCAATGCCTTTTTTGAAGTTCGATTGAATTCCATAGGTTATTTGATTCAACCACAGATGATTTTGATTGGAGATTATTGTCTTCCATTCTATTTTGAATTAATGCTTAGTTTGGAAAAAAGGACACTACGGTAATAAGCTAATCTCAACTTGTCCCATGAACCTTTTAGCGAAAGTTTTCAAAACATCGAACATCGACACACTAAAACACTTCTTAGCTTTATCAATTTAAACAAAGCTGACTTATTCCCTATCAATGATGAACGTAGAATTTATATCCAGTGAAAAAAAATGGAGCAGATTGTGGGGAAAATCTCATGAAGTAATAAAAATTATGTCTATTTGACTTAGCGCTAAATCGGCTTAACTTTTCATATGACCTTTGGTTCTTGAAATCGAAAGTAAATACAAGTCAGGGGTTTTACCTTCTTTTAGGCAAACCGTAATTAATATTACAAGGACGCATCCTATATTTTATTTTCGGAGAGGTTTTCCAACCCCCAGCCCCCCTGGTTACGGCCTTGCAAAAAACAAAGCTATACCATTACTCAGAAATCTCATATTTTGCATAGTTTAAGACAAAGTATCTATAAGAATAAGATGGATAAATTGACCATAAAAAGAATAATCCAGGGTAACAGTGAAGCAAGTACCATAGTGAGTTTATAAAAATGATGCTATTATTATCGTACCAATTGATCCCGCATATATTCAACTCGTTGCTTGCAATAGTACGTCAGCACATCTGTCAAAGCATAGAACTTCAGCAAAATAGTTAAATATTCAAATTGAAAACAATTAAACCCTCTTTATTTCTACATTCCTAAAAAGTATTAAATAGCACATCGTTCTTTCAAAATTCGTCTTTTACTTATTACAATTTATAGGATGTCGTCCTTATATCATTTAGTTATTATTGACTCACATCCGCCACATATGGGTTGGAAACCCCTTGAGTGCAGTAGGTGCCGTAAAACTGACCCCGAACAATTTTGGAAGGTCATCTTTTCTGAGATAAGAGCTCAAGTCCAGTAGCAGCTGTATACCTCTTGATACATAGTTTTTTCTTTGGCTTTTATTCTTCAGCTCCAATCCCCCCTGCAAAGTTTAGAGGATCCGTCTTCCCTGTGCAACGTAACATCACAAATCAAATGATTTGTGATTTGAAAACGATGTTTCATGGGTAATTTTTTAGGGTAAATTCTACACAAGGGGGGGGGTGATTTCATACCATGATTTGAAAAACTGGTAGAAATTAAATATACACAAACTTTGTTCAATGAAAGTAAAGAGCAACATTAAAACTTAGAATGAACAGAAATTATTCTGTATAGTATTGGGGTTCACACCTTTCTCAACCCTTCTCTTTATGCTAAAGTTTGACTTTTTGTCACAATTCTTGAAGAAAGACAACTCAAACACAAGGGCCGTTGAATTTGAATGAGATGTGTCTTTAAGAAACTTAAAGACTTTAGCGTAAATACAATTATAAATTTATTACCTGCAAAAAGCAAAAGCAACAATGTGGGGTACAAAAATTGAAAAGAAAAGAAAGCAGACAACATAAAAATAAGTTTAAATATTATAGGCCTAAGCAAGAAAATTAATTAATCAAATTCAGGAAGGAAAAAATACAAAATAGGGTCACAAACAATCAGTAAGGCCATTTGTTTGAGATATTATATAAACAAGATCAAGTATAAATTCTTTAACAAGGTCCTGAAAGATATAATTTCATATTCAGAAACAAATACGCATTTTTGAAGGATTATTCCCCCATTCCTGAGGAAACTTGAGCAATCTCAAATCCCCTTTGTATCGCTAAATTATACTTAATAGACAGCTAATTAAGTAAAAAAAAAATATACGAAATCCGTGGTCCACAAAATCATAAGTCGTTGCGTTTTTTCTTCGTGAGATATTTTCAACCAAAGGATTTCAACCAAAGATATTTTCAACCAAACCAACTTTTCAAACCAAGGATCTACCTCCCTTACCTGTCATCCCCATCGAAATTCCAAAGAATGGATCATTTAAGGCATCTTTCATCATTGTATCCTGGAATGAGGTATCATTCATTTTGATTCCAGGTCGCAACCACGCTGCATGTGGAGACTGAGACATACTTTCCATTCCGCCACTGACTACAATTTTGGAATCGCCACATTGAATGGCTTGGGAGCCTAGAACAACTGCTCTGAAAAATGGACCAGTAAGAACCTGAACCTTGTTGAGTTCTATCTTTTTGTGGTAATATTTAATCGAATTTATTCGTTATTGAATTTATTCAATTAAAAGAATAGGCAAAGGAAGGACTAACATGTCATGTCTATTTTTTCAATATAATTTTTTTTTGTAATCAGATATTTTTTACCTTTTCTGTACTTATGGAAGTTTGTCTGAAAACAACAACAGTATTCAAAGGCAAAGAAAAGAGAGGTTTAGGAAGAATTAATTCCTACTTTGCGCATACTAATTAATACCACCCCCCCCTCTCCTCCCTTCCTTCTTCCCGCCCATGTAGAATTTTACGAAGTTTTTCATCTAATTGTTTTTTTAATGTGATTTTTTACAGATATTTTTCAATATGTAACTACGGGATAAATAAATAGCCTGGGTACATTTGGCTAGGAAAATATATTTGTAGGAGAGTTCAAACAAACAAACATAAATTTTAGAAAACAAATGTATTTTGCTTCCTTACCACATGGGTTTAACTTGACCAAAGTTCGATCATCCCCGTGGGAATTGTATTGGCGAGAAGTTTATCCAAGACAGAACCGATGGAATACATATGGGAATGAAATACCTCAGCACGAGGTTTTAACACTACCAATGTCTTTCCCTGCTGTTAATAATGAAATTCCGAGACAAAAAACAACAACAAATTTTTACACTAGCAGATGCATATCGGACCTGTCTCTGAGCACGCTGAAAATGAATTTAAACAGTTAAAACAAATAATTTAAAACGCAAAACATCAAGCCCAAGATTTTGCTACATTTATACGATTAATTTGAATTCTTAACAGTTTTTCGTATTTATTCTTTGGTACAATTAAGATCAGTGCTATTACAATCCAACAGAAATTTTCACCGCACCTCTCGCACTTAAAATTCAAATCCGACTATCTAGCTAATAATAAAGAAATTCGAGTTAATACATTGAGAGAAAATTCCTTATTTTTAATACCAGAGTTGTCATGTGCCCACCACTTGAGTCAATTTGGCCAAAATTCAATTACGGGATTTTTCTGCAGCTTGTCAAGCCGCGTCGAATAGTACAACCCCTAGAAATCTCTATGACTTTTAGATCAAGCCAAAAGGAACGTCTCAAAATACCACTAGTCTCAAACATAAACCTAACACATCCTAATATACTACCGAATCTTAACAAAAATATCCAAATATTACCAATCTGATTAATTACTTTAAGTAAATATTACCCAATACAAGTATCTCATTTTTTGTGCTAATTCACAAAGGTTGAAGTTATAAATGAAGTTATAAAGGTTGTAGTTATAATTGAAGTTATAAAGGTTGAAGTTATAATTGAAGTTATAAAGGTTGAAGTTATAATTGAAGTTATAAAGGTTGAAGTTATAATTGAAGTTATAAAGGTTGAAGTTCAACCTTTATAACTTCAAGAGTCTTTTATAACTTCAAGAGTCTTTAGAGTCTTTTCCGGACTCAAAAACTATCGTTCTGCAAAATGCCAAAAGTGTACGTAATTACCACAATACATGGCCGTGGGATTTTGAGGACTTAATTCAAAAATCAGAAGAATATAAATAAAACTTGCAAATATTCCTTGACGTTACCAGACATTAAATCATAATAAAAAATACTAAATATACAATATACTAGATATACTAAATAAATACTAAATATATTAAAACATACCGTGCTAAATACTATACTATAGTAAATATGCTATAATATAATACTATAGTATACTATAGTGAATAGAAAATAATATAGTAAATACTACATTAAATAATGCAGTAAATACTACAGTTAATATACAGCCTTCTATATAAATATACTACTCCTAAATTCCTGATAGAGCCCACCTATTTGTATTCTTCTCGATAACTGATTCATTCCTAAGATTCCTTTTTATTCCTTTCTAAGAAAATTTCAGTTTTCCTTTCTCTGAAAATTTGTCGTTCTTCAAAGCAAGGAGTGTGCATGCGACCACGATGGTGTTGAAATGTCTTTCTGCTACACCGAAAATTGTTGAATACTATGGTGCAGCATTTAGTGTTTTGTGCAGCATTAGTGTTTTGTGCATCATTTAGTGTTTTATACGAGCTATAGTCAATTTTACAGCAGCCACGTTATGTACGGCTCATTCGAGTCTTTGCAATTTATTGGCAAACATATGAACGAAAAAAGACTTTGAAACAAAAGGTGGTCCAAAAATTTCACACATTTTCTCCTCCATCAAGTATTCAGATGCAGAGGAGATATTGTCCAGCTATATGTCAAATTCAGTTTATTGGTTAGCTTTAAAGATCTGGGTAACTCCTTTGCACAATGCAATAGAGAGTGAGAGTGAAAGAGAGTTTATAAAAAATAATATAGCTCAAAAACTTTTCATGTTTTCTAGTGGCTTAATATATTTCACAAAAGAACCAAAAGGGTTTTAAAAAGGTGATATGTTTCTACCAGAAATCGTATTTCCTTGTATGTCTATACAAGCTGCTCATAATTACTTCATCTGCACGATAAGCTATAATGAGACTGACTTGCAAAAACACACCAATGGTCTTAAAACAGATATTTTAACACGGGTTGTGCTTTACGGCAATCTATCCGGTGTCAAAAGACAGACAGTATTCCAAAATTGTGGTGGAAGAAGCTAAAAGTAAAATGAAAATTCATGAGAGGGAGGTAAAAAGTAAAGTTTTAAGTAAATTGGGGTAGGAAGGAGCATGCAAAACTGCAATGACATCTAGAGGCACGCTGCTGCTTTGACTTAATAGTAGTAGTAGCCTTAATACAGCAGCCCCATAATGTCTCTTTTTATCTTTCTCCTCATGCAAATTTTGACTTGAACATGTATCAAATTAGGTTTACCTTAACCCAGAGGCACAGAGTTGGTTCACTTGAACAGCAGGCACAGTGAAAGGTATGCCAGCTCTGTATGCAGCCTGTCTTGCTGTATTTGCACCACATAAGCTGGTTAATATCTGAAAGTAATAGACTAGTAAGGAGAGATCCAAAATTACTCTCTTTGTGCACTAAAATTACATATAAGATTTGATTAATGCCACATTCTTCCGTCAATTTGTCAAAAAATTAACTGATTAATAATTATCTACATTAATTAATCCCAGTTAATATTTCAAGAGACAGTTTTCGTTCTAACCAACTTTTTAAAGAATTTTGATAACAATTAGTGAACCAAGAGATTTAGCTTTCTTATGTTGATTCCAAATAAAACAAAATTCATTAAGTTTAATTTGCTATCGATTGAACGTACTGAAATAGCCAATCGATTTAAAAATAAAAAAAAAGCGTAAATTGAGTTTTACAGTTCTAGATAATGCAATGACCCATGGTGGCACATTCAATCCTGAAAAGTCACGCAGTTCATACAAGAAAAACGGTTACTATACACATGTATTTTAATGCTTCATTTAACCAAGTTGATTAACGGGGTTTTTCACAGAAATTATGTACAGCGATGTATAATTGCGCATCAGCTACTGCGAAGGGGAGTGGTGAGTCATGGTTATGGCGGGTGGATGGTGTCAGGTGCCTCAAAAAGTGCTGAGAGGAATTAATGTCTAACCTTCCGTAATTCCTGGGAACATTTTTGGTCTATGCCTTTATTACTTGTGCGGGAGCGAAGATAGCGCCCCTCCCGTTGCGATAATCTTTTTTGATGTAGCATAAAAGTTAACATTACCTACCTGTGGGCAGAGAGGTTGAAAATTGGGAACAGGGTACCATGAGCCTCGCCAGGAATTCTTTTCATAGGTGGGAGGCTAGGACTTCCAGGAGCTTTGTTTTCAGCGAGTTTAAATTGTAATATTTTAGACTTCCTATTTATATACAATGTTTAAAGTCTTCTTGTCTGCTGGGGACATTTTCCCTTCCCCCACTCTACAGACGTCCGTCAGTAACAAACTTGGGTATTGAAATTGCAGTTCTAAGTTTTATTATATTATTCTTTCTGATTTTTTATTAAAGTTTGTCACCAGAATTCAGTAGTTAATTAATTAAGCAGACTGATGCACAACTTCAAGGATTAAACCTCCAAATAGTTCCTTGGTAAAATGGTGGAATCATAACAATATGTGCTTATTTTTTATGTAGTTTTTGCTTATGCAATAAAGATAGGACAAGTACATTGTTGACCTCAAGGCCCAAACCTCTTAAGTGCTTTACAATTTTCTGTTTGTTCTACAGCATTGCTTTAATTCTTCTCTTTTGTCTGTTTTACCTCCTCTTCTTTAAGACAGGGTAATTATTTAAACTACCAATTCTAGAATTGTTGCATATTGGGATGCCACAGGTAAAAAATGTGTTTTTGTTTGATTTTTCTTTTTTTTTGCAATAAGTGCCAGGCAAAAAATGTTATAGTGTGCTGTAAAGACTTTTTAATTTTAGAACTATTTGTTCTGCTTTCCAAACAGATTTCTTATTTAGAAAGTAGATAAAGAGTGCTTGCATTTTTCGCAAATCGGTGCAGTGCCTTGCTGACTGTGAATATCTCTTGCAACCCCCTGAATCCTAGTAGTAAAGCTCAAGCGATAGATAATAACTTGAAATTACTCATTTTGGATTTTTCAGAACAAAGCTGTTTTGCTGATACTACAAATATGTATCACACAAAACAAATGAAATTCAAAAGTATCCAAACAAAGCAAAAAAAAAACTAAAAAGTTATTTCGTAATTCTTTTTTTAATTCGTTAGGATATTATATTCTTTTTATCTTTCATTTATTTAAAAATTGTTTTATTGATTAATTTAATTTTGTTTATTCTTTTTTCTTTATTTAAAGCACTTGTATGCACTTGTATTTTATGAAATGTTTTTTAACCATAGTGGAACATTGGCGTGAAGAGCACGGGCTCAAAAAGAGGGCATCCCTTCTCATTTACGGAATAATCTCTGGTCGTTTTAAGTTTTAATGCCACGCTCTTTACTTTCGATTGAAAAAATCGTCTTTTATCTAATTAATTACTATGTAAAAGAAAAAGTTCTAGTTTTAGAACAAGCTTAAAATCTTATTAAAAACAAGCAAGAAGCGATATCAAAACTTAAAATGAACAGAAATTATTCCATATGCGAGTTGAGCTCTTTATGCTAAAATTTAACTTTTTGTCTCAAATTTCTAAAACCCAAAAAGTGTTTGTTCCAATGGTAGGAACAAGAAGTATTTTAAGCTACTATAAAACTTTTCAATGTAAAGAGCTGGGATTTCAGGAGGGCCCAACCACTAGACCATGAAAATTTTATGGTGCTTTAAGAGTACCCTATATTCCATACCAACGGCCCTTGTGTTTGAGCATTAATAATAAAAATAATAATAATAACAAAAATTGATACAAAAAGCTAAACCTCAGTGCAAAGAGCAGAAGGCTCAGAAGGGAGCAGCCTCCCTCATATACAGAATAATTTCTATTCGTTTTAATATCGTTCCTTAACTGTTTTCAAACAAGTGCTTTAAATAAAGAAAAGAGAATAAACAAAATTAAATAAATGCCTCAAACGTTTTGTGGCAATTTCTTTAGTCTAGAGACCTCTGAACTTGTTGAAATGTAAAAAAAATATAAAAAGAACAGGAAAATTATATGATTGATTCGCCTCAAGAAACCTCAACAAGTCAATAGTATTTTAAAAAATTTAATTTAATTAAGGGGTTAAAAAAAAAAAAAAAACTTTGCTTTAATGATATAGGTCGTGGGATCTAATTCCAAACATGGTATTTGTCCACAATCGGTATTCTTAGAAAGTCAAAAACCCGGCCTGACTCTCGAAAGGACCTAGTGAAAAGTTTCTGATGCAGGAATTTACTCTAAAGTTTAGTTTGTCTATAGTCGATTCTTTTCCAGGTATTTTTTGTAAACTCTTTTCACTAAATAGAAAATGTAATAGTGGTGTAATGAAGGGTTAAGTGCATAGTCCGGTGGCTGGATACTCGCCTATCATATAGGTCGTTCCTCAGACGACATATTTTTTTTATAGTAAATTCCATTGTTGACTTTGATCGATTTTCTATCAAAATCGGTTTGGTTCTTCTGTAATGGTAATTATCCCTTCTGGATTTTTTTTTTTTTTTTTTTTTTTTTTTTTTATATACATGTTTGCCTTCTGATACTTTTTACACATCATTTTTCGACAGATCATGTCAACTCTGGCTGGGGAAAATCACATTATATCGAAAATTGCCGATTTATTAATTTGTATCTATTCTTTGTTTATTGATTATGGCCTGCCCACGTGGTTCTGACTTAGCCTAATAGTGTCACTCATAAAGTTGATGAAGTTTTCTCGCCAAGCATCAGAAATCACTCATCCGTGCTCGGAGGATTTTTGTATGCAGCAAGTTGTGCATATAGTACTGTCTTGAAGATAGTTCCTAAAAATTGAAGGGGAGTTTGACTGATCAGTCGTAACCTCCAATTTGATTTGGCTCGTTAGATAAAATTTAGGCGTAGAGAATTCTTTGTGGTACTTGTATGATATGCCCCCCTACTGCTCAAGTTGTTCATGCATAGACGCACTGTAAACAGATGAAGTTGTGCATCAGTCTGCTTAATTAATCAACTACTGAATTCTGGTAACAAACTTTAATCAAAAATCAGAAATAATAATGTAATGAACTAAGAACTGTAATTTCAATACCCAAGTTTCCCAACTTGGGTTGTTATAACAAGTTCTAACAATACCCAAGTTAGCTTCCCTTGTCATTTATTTTATCCTGTTATGAAGACTTTTAACCTAGAATTATTAGAAACCTTTATTCTAAGAAAAAAAGGTCCCATTTTTATTTAAACTCTTTAAAAGATAAAACTAAATTCTAATTTAACCGTGGCATTTGGTCAAACAAACTGTAAACATATTAAAAAATTATATCATTAAGGAAACGTACTTCAATCTCAATGCCTTAGGCTTACGGTCAGACACAATACTAGCGCATTGGCGAACGCGAGAAAGGGACGGATAGGTCAATGCACTTTTCAGAAATGGGAAAGGGATATTTACTCCCAAGGAAAGTATTAGTATGCCCAAAAATTTGAATTGGTATGCGCTAATCGTATTTCTACTTAAGAGTTTTAGAAGGTTTTTTAAGGCAAATCTTAGAGAAAATGAACCCTAAACTCCCCCCCCCCCCCTATCTGCAAGCATATACTACCCAGGGAAAGAATATGCTTAATATAGCTAGCTACGCATTTCACCTGTCATGCAGGAATTATAATAAGTTCAAGCTAAATCGTAATCTACCTGTCCCATAATAACTTCGTCTACTTCTTCTGGTTTGACATCGGCACGTTTTAAGGCTTCAGCTATAGCTACACTCCCAAGTTCAGAAGCACTCAACTTTGACAGACAACCCATGAAGGACCCTGAAAAAATGGGGATATAATATCATTTTCAACATTTAAAGGTGCGTGGTTTCCAGCACCGTGATCCTTATTACAACAACGTTGCCAAATACTGGACGAAAATCTGTTTTACTGAATTTACAAAAGTACTGAAGATGGATTAATAATGATAAACCTCGTAGACACCGATAGTGGCTATTCTCCAAGAACAATAATTCTTGGGTATAAAAGAAATTTAGATATAAACACAAACAATCCCCAGAAATACCTGAAAAATGTAATATGTTTTGGAATTGGGGACACTTCTCACATGTCACAAATGCAGGCCTGGACCTACCAACAGCCCCACTAGGCCCCAGCCTAGGGGCACATAATACCAGGGGGGGGGGCAATAAATTATCACTGAGTAATTTTTTCTGAGCAAAAACTGGACTGATCTGATTTTTCGTTAAAATGCCAGGTGCACTCCGCCGTCGCGCTACCTGTTCACAGAAGTGATTTTAAAACGATACCGGAATTCCGTGGTCACTTATAAACTATGATATATCTCCCAAGAATGGCAGCTGGGTTCGATATTACCTCTTCTTTGTTCATCAGTTACGTTGTGCCAGTGCTCTCACTATCTTTTAGAAGCAGTGAGTGATGAAACGATTATTACTAATAAATTTGCTGAGTTCTTTTCAAGTATTGGTCAAAATGTGCAGGCGGAAGGGTTAGTGAATTTTAATAATGATTCCTTGGAGGACGAATTTTTGGATGAAAGAGGAATTAGAAATGAAATTGAATTTCAACCGTGTACTGGAGATGAAATTCTGAAGGTTGTGAAAACAATCAAATCTAATTCAGCAGGGACAGATGGAATTAATTTGAAGGCTTTTAAATCAGTGATGTGTTATTTAATACCATGTCTCGTCCACATAATCAATCTTTCCCTGGAAACTGGGGTATTCCCCAATGCACTTAAAAGGGCGAAAGTCATCCCCCTCCATAAAGGTGGGTCTAAACTAGATATCGAAAATTATAGACCTATATCAATCCTTCCCCTGTTTTCAAAAATATTTGAAAAAATTGTGCATAAAAGGCTATATGATTACCTTACGAAAACAGGGATATTAAGTGAAACTCAGTTCGGCTTTAGGAAAGGTCACTCGACGTCGGATGCCGTGCATTCTCTCTGTGATATTGTAAATAGATGCTTTGAACGTGGTGAGATCCCTTTGACTGTTTTTATTGATTTTAGAAAGGCGTTTGATACAATGGATTTTAAAATTTTACTCAAACGTCTACAGTCCCTTGGAGTTCATGGTAATTATCTGAAATGGTTTGATAGTTTTTTAAGTGGAAGATCTATTCAAGTTGTTTTAAATTATGCATTTTCTTCTCCCTATCAAGTGAAGTGTGGTGTACCTCAGGGATCTGTCTTGGGACCACTTCTGTACCTTGTGTATGTTGATTCAATGCGTTTTCACTTACCGGAGTGTTTTATCACGACTTTCGCGGATGATACTGCTTTAACTATGTCTATTCGAATGATTGATGATCTTTTAAAGTCATTTTATGTATTTACAAGTTTGAGCCTTTTGTCAGTGAATGTTAAAAGAACTAATTTTATGATTTTTAGGAGAGTTGGTAAGCCGCCGAGTGTTGATGGAGAGATATTTTTTAATGGTAAGCCTTTGTCACAGGTGCATGAGGTGCGTTATTTGGGCTTCCAGTTTGATTGTAATTTGTCTTGGAAGCACCATAGTGATCTTGTTGCAGCTAAAGTTGCTAGAGGTCTGGGAATTTTGCGTCGTTTGAAGCATTTTTTACCATTGTCGTTTCTTTTATTATTGCATCATAGTATTGTTGCGCCTTATAGTTCTTATGGTTGTGTCATTTGGTCTAGCAATTTTTACGGAAATTTCAAAAGAGTGCAGATTTTACAAAACAGAACAGTACGTCTTCTTGGAAATTATATAGAAAATGTGAATAATACCGCGTCATGTTTTAAAGATATAAGTGTGCTTAACATTGGTCAGATTCGCGATTACTAAACTGCTATTTTTGCCTATAGATGTTGGAATGATGTATGTCTTCCAGTTTTTACAATTTTTTTTCGCGTAAATAGTTCACTCCACAGGTATGCGACTAGAGAGGCGGAAAATTTTACGGTTGAGTATAGACACCACACGTGCAGGTTTTGGAATTCGGTATTTGGCTCCGGTTATTTGGAATGATATCCCAGTTGGCGTTCGGGAAGCTGAACACATTGGGTCGTTTAAAGTAAAAATAAAAAAACATTTATTGGGAGAGGGTAGATAATTTATTATTATTGTCATTTTTATTCTTAATGTCTCAGTTTTTTTTTCATAGATTTTGGTATTATTGGTTAATTGAGAGAGAGTGTTCAGGTCTTATTTTTTTAAATGAATTTTGTAAATGGTTGAGAATTAGAGGATTGCAGCCGTCCTTCATCAGGCTTTTAGAGCCTTCCCCCAGGCGGTTGCTTGTATATAGTTTATTTTGTAATTTGTAGTAAATAAAACAAGTCAAGTCAAGTCAATCTCTGAATTTTCGGAATTTCCCCGAAAATCTTGCAAAAACAGAGCGGCAAAAGTACTTCGGCCTAGCAGCGTCAAATCTTTAAATCCAGCCCTGCACATGTGGCAAGGCGTAAAACAAAATGTAACCAAATAATCGCTTATTTTTGTGATTCAGAATATATGCAGTCTGTTATAATTTGCTTGCTATTTCAACGGTTCTGAAAATTAACTAAGCACTCATCCTATACCCCTTCGTGCACATTCACCCTATGCCCCTAAGCATTCACCCTATACCCCTTTGGTGCCCATATACTAGCCTGCAGGATTACCTCCACAAGATTTTTAGCAAAGCATTTTACCACACATGCAGCAAATATACTGTATTTAAGCTATATCATTTCTATGCTTGACATTTAAAATCATGGGTAACTCCAAGGAAAATAAAGGCTATTCTATGTTTCGTTGTAGATAAAAGAAAATTTGAAACTTTTTTATATCATTATGCTAACAAAAAATAAGCTGATTTGACCTCCTGTTCTGATTAATTTTACTAATAAAAATGAAAAAAGAAAAGATTTCAGCTCTCCAGCCTATAGTAATTGAAAAAAGGAAGAAATTTTTTAAAAACTGTCAAGTGAGGGAGCTTCTCCCTTTGAAGTTGATTCAGGAATGGTGAATATTATTTTGATTAATCTTAAAATTCGAAAAATAGCCTATAGCCCAACAAAATAGTGTTAGAACGAAATAAAACAGCACACATGGAATCTCCGTTGCCGAAAACCCCACATAGGAGAATTACGGTACCCATCTTGAGCAAGAAGGAGAGTCACTTTTCGCAAGGGAACCAATGATGGGTCTACTTTTTTCCTCCACTTCTTCTTTTTTCGGTCAAAACTAGTGGGGAACTATAACATCATTGTGCTGTTTAAGGGCACCTTTGAAAGCAAATTGCTATATGTAGCACATTTGGCAAGCAGCAAAAGCCAATATTAAAATAAAGTCCAGCTCTGGACAAAAACGGCATCTTCATATACAAGATAATGTAAGACACACATCTTTTACAAAATAATACAACACGCGTGTCTTTTGAAAAGTTGCTTTTCTAAGTTGTGATGTCTTACTTGAGTGAATCTGCTGCCTGTTTCTCTGTGATTCGTTCTATGACAAAATTTTGTAAATTTTTTTTTACCTTATTCTGGTGCTATTACTTTTACCCAGGCCGCTCTTTGAAGTAATTTTACTGTGCTATCTATTTTTAAAGTAATGAATAAAGTAAAATACATAGGAAAAAACCTTGTGTTTTTTTCTTATTAGAATAGTAACGAACGAACGTCAGCGGCGTTACTCAAATATGACATATATCCTAGAGAAGCGAGGGTCCATAAAATACGTTTGCTATATGATTTCGTCAAAAGATACGTGTCATACATCGTCTTACACATGAAGAACTTTTGTCAAAAATGGAATTTTTTTATTATTCTCTTTTTTTTCAATTACAAAGTGGATTAGATATAGCAATATCCTTTTGAATTAAGAAAATATTTTTTCGCCCTTAAACATCTTTGTATAATGTTTCAGCACCCGACTAGTGGCAAAAAAAGGTGACATGCGTACAGTGCTTTTTAACTTCTATCCCCCACACTTCTATTTTATCCCTCTACTTTAAAATAAGAATCTGAACATTATCTTTGAAATAGATTACACTTCAAAATAATTTTCTTTTTCGATTAATTCAGTATAACGTGTCTCATTTAATCTCACAAACATACGTGTATTATAATTGATAATCACAGGGAGAAATTACACTGCAAAAAAAACCTGCAAGAACGGACAGAATCTGTCAAATTTCCTTGACAAAGAGGGATCAAAGTACCAAAAAATAAAGAAGTTGCTCAAAATGATCATCATGAACTTCAGTTTTTAACTTATTATCAATAATATTAGAAGGCCTAAAATTAAACGTTGACAACTAATGGCAGTTACCCTGACTCCTACCACCGTATATTAATTTTATCGTGTTTTTTTGTTCATGCTATCGTGTTTATTCACAGAAGGAGACAAAAAAAAAAAAAAAAAAAAAAAATTCTAAAACCACAAATCTACAGTTGATCTTTTGATTCCTTTAGTACTCGTGAAGCTCCTCAATTGGATGCTTGCCAAAACTAGACGGAGCGATTTGAAGGGCGAAAAATTCACTTTTACATAAAAATCAAATGATGTGAAGGTTGTTTCTAGACTTCCGAACAAAAATTCCCGTTAAGAAGATTGTGAAAAAATAGCTCCAAGGGTTTTCAGTTTCAAAAGAAAATTTTCACTTAAATCTAGTTATAAACATTAGAAAATGAGTTAGGAAGGTTGACCCCAGTTTTAGGAAAACAAGCCCCTTCCCCCAGGGGGAAGGTAAAGTACCTTCCCCCTGCGTTGGATAGGTATTAAGCAGAAACGTCCGCATGAACATATTTCAGCAGAAAATAGAACAGGTCAAACATTTCAGAAAGGAAGGGGTAAAATCATATAAGAAATAAGAAAAAATTGCCAATAGGAGTCCTGGCTCCGACCACAATATACACATCTTTGCTCCCAGTCATGGTATTGCTTTCCAATAACAAATACCATACGCAAACAATGAGCAAATTTTATAACATAAAGACCTTTCTCCGCGGGCTTTGGGGGCTATGTTATCTCCAACGGCATAGTTATTGGACCTTTTAACTATTCTGAACAAAATGGCTTTCTCAAAGTTTCGACCGGATGATTATTGAGCAGAAACGTCCGCATGAACATATTTCAGCAGAAAATGGAGCCGGTCGAATATTTCAGAAAGGAAGGGGTTAAATCATATAACAAATAATTTATATATAAATTATAAAAATAGTTACAATAGTACATTATATCAGATTTTTAATTTACAATAGTTACAACAAAAGTAATAGTTACAATAAGTTACAAATAAATTATAACAAATAAGAAAAAATTACCAATAGGAGTCCTGGCTCCAGCCACAATATACACATCTTTGCTCCCAGTCATGGTGATCACTCAGCCGAAGAAGACTGAAAAATGAACTAAAAAGTTTACTATAAGAAATCCACAGTTGATTTGATCTAACCAAGATAAGGTGGAAAACATTAATCAAATAAATACAATCGGCAATTTTCCACCATTAATCCTGAAGCAACAAAAATTTATATGGTAATAAATTGCTATTACAATGTCAAAAGCCATGAAGATAAATGTAATTCGAGATTTCCCACCTGAGACAAATTGAAATGTCAATATACAAAACCTTTATTGCTTAGATAGGGAAGATTATAAGTAATTTACAGTAGGTCTACTCTACCGAGGAAAGATGAATTGGGATTAAAAAGTTGCTAGGTATGATCTGAAATGCCTTAGGGAAATAGTTGGTCCTTTTTGGAGAGAGGGGAGCTATATTAGGGGAGAAGTAGATTTTGCATGAAAAATGAGGTTGATTAAGACTTAAATTGAACGATTAAAAGAGAAACACTTAAAAAAAAAAACAAAAAAAAACTAGAATCATAGAAACAGTTGGAACAACAGAAGGTGTTTACTAAGTTAAAAACTAAAATAATAAATGCAGTTTTTTTTCTAAACGAAGCCCTTATTGTAGGGGCCTCAATTTATGGAATCCACACACATCCCCCTTTTTTGCTTTCCATATCCCCCTAAACAACAATATATCTGATCAAAATGTTGAGATAACCGTTTTAGTCAAAATAGCCAAAACTTCCAATAAATATGCTTCCAAGGAAGACATGGCCCCAATACCCCTGGGGCAAAAACCGTTAACAATGCAAATTATCATTTATTTACACAGATGTTTTATAATGGAGACAGGGGGCCCTTTTTAAATTGGGTGTGCGATTGTCCCCAAACTTTCAGGGATTGTTCTATTGGTCAAAAGGATCCAAAATTTTGTTGTGGGAGTGGGGGGGGGGTTTAAGGAGCCTCAAAATGGAAAAAAATATTCCATGGCACAATCTCCCCCAAAAAGAGGTTAAAAAATTTTTTCTGATTGGCTCAAATCTTCAGCCACAACTTCTTTGGCCTAGGGAACTCCAATGAAGAAGGAAATTCAGAAAAAAAAAACATTGATTACTCCACATTGGGCCCCAACAAAGATCCAGAAACATACCCAAAAAATTTCTTCTTCGACAACTGTTTATGAATAAGGAGGTGATAAAAATTAGAAGGGGACTCATTCGGCTGAAATTAAAGTTTTTGTGCTCTTTAAAAGGCAGAAAGTGGCAGGAAGGCTTTCAGCTTCCCTCCAGTGCTCTTTTCTAATACCCAGTCTTCATAGCCTCTTAGTCTTGTACCAAACTTTCGAAATAGTCATTTTGTTCAGAATTATTAAAGGGTATGATAAATATTCATCCAGGGTCAACTTCATACCCACAGCTCCAGAGGACATTGCCTTACGTTATGTAGGTCATTCATAGTTAGCAGAAAGATTTTAGTAGAAAAGGGGACCATGTTTGGTCTTGATTCTCCGATCAACTAGGAGAGCTCTTAGGTAGTTTTAGCCAGGGCAGAATTGTAAATAGCGAAGTAGATAAAAAAACATTAGGAGTTTTTCCAGGTTATCAAAATAGCGTACCAACAATATTTTCACAACGGCTTGGGACACCGAGTTAAAATTTTGGGAGGGGTGGGGGTGTTGGGAAAGACCATGTGGACTACAAATTTCAACTTGGGAGCAGTTTGGGATCAGGGAGTGGCTAAGAATAATTTGTCTCGAAACTAACAAAAAGTTTTTGGACTATAAGCCCCTGTGGAATTGGAACCTATTCACGGTGAAGCATGGATGTAGATGGAAAAAACTGTATTTTCCCATGTAAACATAATAGGTTAACAACAATATATAAAACACGCTCGAGAATCGCATCGAGACTCGAAAATCACAAAGATCAGATGGGATAATAACCAGTTAGTTTGCTTTGACTAGCTTTGGCTCATGGCAAACAGGGGTTTCTCACTCCGTGAACAATATTTAAACTTTAGTTTTTTGGGGTTGAAGGGACAAAAAAAGGTACCTCGATTAGGTTACATATTTTATATATGCTATGCTTTACCCCATCCCCCTAATGTGCAAATATATAGCCCAATTTTTTTCATGAACTATATTTTCATCCTATTTTGTATTATTTCATTAGCATTAACCAAACTTCACTTCTCGCGTGTTTCCTGGATTCTAAATAAGTAACCTGTTTTCTTTTACTTTGATATATATCCCAGGGATATAGACAGGGTCGGATCTAATGGGGCGGGGGCAAGCGCCCCGGTCGGCACACCTGGGGCGGAAAAACAAATTATAAAGAGACTTTTTCAAAAGAAGAACACATTCAACGTTTGAGATTATCTAAATTACAATACCCGAGTGTTTGTGTGTAGCATAGTTACACGTTTTTAGCAGCTCCTGGCCTTTCCCTGCTCTTTTGCTTTAAGGATTCATTTGTGACGATAGAGCGATTTAATGGGTATGGACCAGGCTTCGACGGTTGTCTGTTGCCAAACTAGATAGCCCCCCCCCCACTATCAAAACCTAAGAGTTTTCGGGGGCACCAATTCACGAAAATAAAGGGAGGCAACGATTTTACGGTTTTCAATGTAGTACACAAAGAAAATTTTTTTTTTTTTGGCTTAAAAAGGTTAAAGGTATATAAGACACACATACACACACAAAAAAAAATGTTTTTTGTGTAGCCTATGACAGAAAAAAGGTAGTTTTTAAGACGGAAAGAGGTATTGGTACTTACTTGTTAATCATTCAGAATACACTCAAGAATTTTGCTCTGAATGTAAGATCTATGAAAACTGGTTTCATAGCCACAAAGACAAGTGACAGAATACATTGGACTTAATTTGGGCTATATATTTGCATATTGGGGGTGAGGTAAAGTATAGCGGGTCAACATGCAAAATGTGTAAGCTACAATTATTACTATCTTGTGAAGTAAGAATTTTTTTCTAACTTCGCGCCGTCTAAACACTTAACCCCCCCCCCCCTAATGTGCAAATATATAGCCCAAATTATATAAGTTTAATGCATTCTGTCAAACTAAATGAGTCTTGTACCAGCTATGAAATATGAAACCGGTTTTTACAGATCTACAAATCAAAATACTTGAGTGTGTTCTGAATAATTAACAAGTACCAAGGTATTTTTCGAAATACATGGAATATATTCCAGCATACGTGTCTAAAGATACAGTGACCAGGGTTGCCACCATAACCAAATAAAAATCACCAACTTTTCACCAAGAAAATCACCAGCATTTCACCAAGAAAGCGTGTTGGGCACCATGAGGTACGACGTCATGATTTTCAAAGGCATCCAATTGCTTAACGAAGGATGAGAATCTATACCAAAAAAACAAAAAAACAAAAATGGAATTCCGACAAAAAACTGAAATTGTAATCCAAAATCCTTTTTCTGGACATAAAAAGGGCCTTTTTATTTATTTATCTACTATTTTACCTTTCTTTGTCTTTACTTTCCAAAACCTTTTGTTTTTGCTTTTTTCTTGGTCTCCATCGAAAAGAATAACCATAGTACTTTTCTTTCGTCTTCAAATCAAATTGCATTTGCTTATGAGCGTTTTTAATCCCTGTACCACAGTATGCATCTTTAGTGGTAAGCTATAGCTATAAAAAAAACCACTCAAATGGTGTCGATTTCTTATACATCATTTATCTCTGGAAAATTGTTGTGGATCAAGACTAGGCTGAAATATCAGACAAACGGTGATAAATCTTATTCCCCTGATTCCTTGACAAGACCCCTGCTCTGGTCAATTGTCTAAATACCGTGGTTTGGAGGCATCATACAAAAGAAGCATCTTGGCAAAAAACTCGAGGGCCACAGAGCACGCACTTCTACCAGCCAGCAGAAACAGATTTCATCATTAAATTTTTAACGGCAGTCGTTTTGCGAACCCACAACTTCACGAAATGTGCCTGGCGGGGTTGCCCTTCTCCCACCTGAACTGAATTTGTCGTTGCTAGCTCCGTTAATTAATGCGTCAGCTCGTGACTTCGACCTACTTTGAATCTTCAAGAAGTTTAGGTTAAATGCTACAGTTTATCTTTACGCTAAGAAGTTAGATAAGCAGAGATAAAAAAAATCCGTATATAAAAAAAAGAGATAGAAAAAGTATTGGAAGTACAGAGCACCGTTTACTATTATTCATTAGTTCCATAGTAGACAGAAATTTATTTCCTTTAATTAACCATCCTTTCTACTACAATTTGGCCAAAACCTTATATTGATCATGTACTAGTCCTATTTGGCAGTACAAATTACACACAAGGAAATCAAATCTGTGAAATTCAAATAATATCTAATCGAAATGTGTAATTCAAATCAAATCGTATCAAATAATCATAGCAAATAAAAACCTAGCCTAGGTTGCTGAATCTCTGTTCATATGGGGCTATGCTTTCTTTACCTGAGATTTTTTACTTTCTGTTTTAACTTTCAGATTTTCATTTTTATTTTTTATTGATACGTTATGTGGCCCAATCCGTTGCTAGCACACATGGGACATGTTCCAATTAGAAAAAAAAAATATATATTTTAACAAATAAAGTTATCCCCCCTTATTTGTCCGTGATTATTTCCTCTACCTTCCTTACAGATAAACACTGTTTATAAGCGAGGTAGTAAAATATTTTTATTAATATTTATTAATAAATCGGGTGAAAATTACTAGATCGACCGGGCGAATGCGGGTAAAAAAAAACTACTACTACTATTAACAACTCACAGCAGTACAAAGTCGCCTGAGACCAACACAGCTCCCCACGCTCTCCCTCCATCCCAATATATTCAAAGCCTTCTTTTTATACCCTCCCAGGAAGTTTTCATGCCCTTTGAATCTTTCTTCATGACATCCTCCCACCCCAACCGCGGACGACCTGCTTTCCGTTTCTTCCTAGACGGTTGGCCGAAAAGGACAATCTTTGGCAATCTGTCATCCTTCATCAACAGAACGTCGATGAAGGATGACATCCACAGATTTCAAAAAAGATTAGCCAGGTAGTGTAAATTTTCTAACCAAAAATATTTAAGATCATATTACTACCAAAGTTTAAAGTCATAACCCACAAAAACTACTGAAATATAATGGGCCACTATACACCTCAGTGTCATTATTTCTGCTAAATTTTCTACTTTCTGTGGCCCAATCCGTTGCTAGCAAACATGGGGCATGTTCCAATTAAAAAAAAATTGTTAAAATTTTTTTTTACAAAAAAAAGTTAAAATTTGTTTTTACATGTTCCTTATTTCAAATTTGTAACAATAGGTAACCCAATTGCGAAAAGGACGCAGAGAAGCCCAAAATACCACCATTCATTAGCAATAACGAATAGAACAGAAACAAAATATGAAAGTCATTGATTATTTCACCTCAGTAAAACAGTGAAAACCAATCATGCATGGAATATCAACCACTTTTGCAGAAAATTACAAAATTTAATGAAAATCGCCAAATTAAAGAAGAAAGTCACCAAAAATCAGCATATTAAAGCAAATCATCAAGAGGGCGAAAAATCTCCAGATCTAGTGATAAATCACTAGCAGTGGCAACCCTGACAGTGACGCTTTTATCTTACAGGGGCTATGTTTACAGGGGCTATTTTTTCTGATTGTTTCACAAGATAAGGAGAGACAATGAGGTTAAAAAAAATAAATAAAAGAATAATAAGGAAAAGAGAGGCAATAAGAATACAAAGTAGAGGCAGCATGACTATGGACTCTTCCAACCATCTTTCACATGAATTACGACAAGGCGGGAATCTGTGCATACGCTTCTTAAGATTTAGATTCCTCATGATTCTTATTGCACTAATCACCGCGAGACTCAACCTAAATTGGAGTAAAAATTCTCCTGGACAATTTCAACCCCACAGAAAATTTCCCGTAGACAGTTCCCCTGGAATATCTTCACATATAAAATTGAGTTGCCAAATCGAAAGTAAAACAAATAAAACGAATTCGAAACATGAATTCAGGTAACCCCCCCCCCCGGTGGAAAATTTTCTCAGTAAAAATCCTTAGTAAATTTCCCTCCCAACAGAAAATTCCCCCCGTAAGAAGTTGCACCCCTCTGAAAACCTTTCCCCCCATCGAAGAATGTTTGTATATTTCCCAATAACAAATTTAAATGTTCTCAATGGACAAATTTAACTTGCCCTTTCCCTAGAGACTAGGAGGGGGTAATATCATCCTCAGAGGCATAGTTGTTGGACTTCTCGACTATGCTGAACAATATGTCTTTGTCAAAATTTTTATTGGAGGTCTTTGAGGAAAAATGAGTATTTTAGTTGCCCAACAATATTTTTGGTTCCTGAAAAAGGACACTAGAATGTTTAACTTCTGTTTAAATGAACACTTCCAGCCCAGGATATACCAATAGGCTCACTAGGCCTGGGCCTAGGGGTGCAATAAATAAACACTGAGCCAATTTTTCTTTCTTAACAAAAATTGGACTGATGTGATTTATTGTCAAAGTGCCAAGTGCACTCCGCCACAGCGCAAATCATGTCTCAGAAATCACGAAGCATCTAAGGGAGCTATTTAGCTTTCGTCCTGATGATCTTGAGCCCATGATTGCAGATGCATGCTTACATTTGAATCCATTTTTGGTACAAAATACTGGTGAAGAAAATAAAGCATGACTCTAACTGACGTTAGTAAGGTTATGCGTCATTTTGATGCAGTCAACATCTATCCAAACATTGGCATTGACTTAAGAATGGTTTTTAATGTGCCTACCAGAAATTGAAAAAGAAACTTCTTCACCCTTCTTCGGGTGAAGAACTGCTTAAGATCTTCAATCAGCAACGACAAATTGACATCATTATCCCTGGTGACTATTGAGAGAAGGCTGACTCAAGAGAAGCCGTACGTTGACATCATAGACACCTTTGCACGAACAAAAAGCAAGGGGGAAGGCTCTATCAATTAGCTTTGAAGATAAATAATCCTACCTACAAAATAATGCATAAGGCTTACAAGTAGAAGGGACCCTAGTGCTCCCACGAGAACCACGTGGATTATGGGTTTTCTCACTGAGAATAAAAAAACAGGATTTTTCTCACTTGAAAAAACAGGAATTTCCTCACTTTTATGGATGTTTATTGGATGGTTATGAGTGTCGGTCAATTTATTTGTTGTTTTTCATGGATGTCAACAGCAATTTATGTCTGTTTTATGGTTTTTGTCAGTGAGAATGGAAAAACAGGATTTTTCTCACTTTGATGGATGTTTTCTGGATTATTGAGTCTAACGGGGACAGAGTCAATGACACTTATTTCAAGATCTTGTTTTGTCGTTGTTGTTGTTTGGCCAAGTGCACGCTAAGGGCGAATTTTATGATCCAGGAATAGGAAACAGGATCACGTGTTTCCTTCTAGACCAATCAGCGAGTCGGTTACATCTCCTAGACCAATCAGAGGCTCGGTTACAAATTAGCGGCGGAGGATTGCAGAGAATATAAGGAAAGGGTTTTTGCTATAGTTTTTATTAGTCTGTGAATAGAATTCAAAGGAGTGAGAAGAACAGTTTTGACTTTACTCATTTGGATATATATTTGTGTGTTGATGATGATAAGTGGAATGTTTACCCTATTAGAAGTTGATAGTGGAGTTGATGGTAATAATACAAGAGCACCAAACATTGCGGTGGAAATCACGAAAGGATCACGGCTTTGTCTGGAATGGGATGTAGTATATGCAAGATATGTGATATCCTTGAGCAAATTTAAAATGGAGGATCAATTATGTTTCGCTGCAAAAGTTGATATAGCACACGTGAATAGACTTCAATGTGCTTTAAGTGCATTAGTGAAACATATCGAAGACAATAAACTGTATCGCTAATTGTACATGCTTAGTATTATTGTTGTTGCTGTAATTATTCAATAAAATTGTTTCGAAATCGAAAATGTTCCCTTTCTTTTCTGGTTAGGTTAGGTTAGGGCTAACGAATCAGGGTCAGTCTAGAGTCAGCAGTCAGAGTGAAAGGATTGAAAAATGAATAAATTTG